>JAUTBT010001124.1:0-10839 GCA_032361225.1 Lepetodrilus schrolli | reverse complement strand
CCTCCTGCCCTAAACTGACAAGTCGTGATATAAGTGAAAGAATCTTGAAAGCGACTTAAAACCCCAATCAAAAAATATAAAAAAATAAAAAAATCGTACTTTGGAGCCAGTTTAGTGATAAATTGTCTTCGTATAAGAGTGAAATATTTCCACTGCAACATAAAGCACTCATTCATTCACTCATTCATTCATTCACAGTTTGATCCTGCATCAATGTTCAAAGTTTACCTTTCCAACACAATCGCCATTGCATGTGGGTGAAATATTCCTACAGTGACATAAAGCACTAAATTGACCAATCCAACACAACCATGATAGAATATACCATCACATTGCAATTATTTTTCTTTTGTTCTTTAACATTAACAGCTGGTACTCTCAGGTTTACTGCAACCCGTAAATTATTGTAAATTAATGTGCCATAATATCAACGAAATAAACTCCGAACCAGAAAACTGAATAATTTTTTTTTAAAAGTTGTTAGATTCAGGGACCAAATTCTTTTTTTTTTAATTGATTGATTTTACCCCCCCGTATTTGTGAAGGATGGGAGGGGGGTGGGGGGTCTTTTAAAGAAATGCTAAAAATATTCATCATGATTGTACCAAATCTATTTACCACTTATTTCCAGGCTTTACTGGATTCCTGCACCTCGGAATCCCTGTTCCGGCCCGATGCGTCGTCCCCACGGCCGATGCTGCGGCCAGGAACGAAGGCTGTGGTGTGCGACGCCACGGTGATACAACAGCTGCTGCTGTCATGGCGTGTGTGGGAGCCCACCGAGCCCGCCGTGGTGGAGCTGTTGTTTCAGGCTCTGCAGGCTCTCGTCCGACCCGACCACCCGCACCGAGAGGTCAACGTCAAGCAGTTCCACGCCGCCCACATCATGAACAAGATATTCTACATCTACCTGGTGAGTTGCCTACTCAACCCTGGCCGAGACTTTCACTGTCATGTTAGGCAGTAAATCAGTCGCTCAATCATCACACTAATTACCCCAGCATGGAAAGGGTGGATTAGATATGACAAAGACAGGCGGCATCAAACTGGAGGTATATCTGGCCCCAGGATTACGAAACGTTTTGAGTACGATTTCATGCTCAATCTCAAATTTTATATGAGGATTTTGTGAATGAAAGTTTGAGGTGAGCATGAAATCGTACTCACAAATGTTTCGCAATCTCAGGGCCTGGTGAGTAGTCTAATTAACCCTCTAACTGCTGGATTCAGATGTAATATTAATCCTCCACATATGAGTGAAAGAATCGTGCAGTAATGTTAATAAATAAATTTACTAAATAAAACATTTGCATTAAAATGACACTGATGTGTACGTTTATATTGCGCCAAATCCATACTCAAAATCAGGCTCATTGCACTACATTATTACTCTGGTCAATGGATCAGTGGATTTTCATTTTCCTTCTCAACTGCCTGGGAAGTATACTACCCAAGCTGCTTGTCATGATAACAGTAAGAATACTGGGCTAAACAAGTTTATACAATATTTTGTTCAGGAGCGGATCCAAGAGGGCTTCCCATCGATGTCACGTGCAGTGGGGCAGTCGGTGTCGTCCATCGTGCAAGGCATGCTGGGATCTCCGCCCGATCTGATGATGCTAGTGGCCGTGACTGACTTCCTGTTGCTGGTACATCCTGCTGCCAGCGCCTTCGTCGTCCACACCACGGCCAGCCACTTCCTACGGTGCTGGTGGGGTGAGTGCCGTCTCTACATTGCAATGTGTCCACTGGCTGGTGACCAGTTACCACATAAGATATTAATGTTTTGCTGGATATCTTTCTTAACACGAACATTATCTTTCCACGTCCATGTATTGCTGCAATGTGACCTTTTTGTATGTTCAAAGTTATCTGTGCAGTCTTCTCCAGCAAATGAAGAAAACGAGATGAAAATAGGCATGTGTATGCAACTGATAGTACCAGTTATTGCCCTCATAAAACAGGGTGGATTAGTTGTATGTATACCTCTGTGGTGAAATAATTTGAATTAATTTTTTTATTTTTTTTTTTTTTTTACGTATATCTAAACAATAACTAATGCATGTATGTAAAAACTGTGATGCACGTATCATAAAAGTTCCCGGTTTGTTATTCCTAGTGTTATTTTCCCGCCATTTTGAAGACATTTCTGCAATTCCCAGTTAGGAAACGTGGATCACCTCGCCTGCAGAACATTCCATGTTTTGTTTTTAGCGTATCCAGCAGCAGCTTCAACACCTCTGACCAAGCATACAGTCAGAACTGATTCAGAGAAATCTAGGTCAGTGTCCAGTGATCAGAATGAAGAATCAAGGTCACGGTCAAGGTCAAGGACAGAAGGGGAGAGCACCACTACAGGCATGTTTTTATTTATCTTAAGCACCGGATTAAGACCACCAGAAAAATAACAAATATAGGGCAATAGGTGTCTGCTTACTCTTACTTATATATAATCTTTTTCCATATCACACGTTTTACTGAAATGTAGCAAGAGAATACTACAGCTGTTAGAATATTGAAGCGTATTGGAGCAAAATTGTCAGTACCAGCAGGTGCTCGCAGGTTTACTGCAACATTCAGCGCTACGAATGTTGCCGGTTTCCTCCTGCCCTAAACTGACAAGTCGTGATAAAAGTGAAAGAATCTTGAAAGCAACTCTAAACCACAATACAAAAATAATAAATTCTCAAGAATACTGTTCTTTCAAGAGATATCGAGGAACTGTAAAAAACAACAAAAACATTCGAGCAAAAGGCACTGACAAGATGCGTGGCTGTCATGTAAGTTCCATGTATAAATATGCTTAATATTGTTTAATCTGTTTCTTTTCCTGTTTCCATACTCTTATTTTTACTTGGACACACAAAGCACATTCATCACCTATGGGCGAAATATTCCCGCTGTGACGTAAAGTAATTAATAATAATAATAAACAAAGCACATTTGAGCAGCACTACTCTGGAATTTTACACTATTTAAATATCTACGTGTGTATGTGTGTGTGTGGTGTGTGTGTGTGTGTGTGTGTGTGTGTGTGGTGTGTGTGTGGTGTGTGTGTGTGTGGTGTGTGTGTGGTGTGTGCGTGCTCATGTGCGTGTGTGCATCCGTGCATGTATGTATGAATGTTTACCTCCGTGTAATATTTGCCTTCGATTTGTCGTTGTAGAATCCAGAGGGGATCCAGAGGAAGATCTTCCCCAAGTCACTGCATCATCCGGTGTTGACAGACTGCGCTCTGGATCCGCGAACTTTCCCCCAGTAGAAGCTGTCAAGCCGAGTCCTCCCCCCAGTACAGCTTCAATCTTCTCGTATTCGGACAGCGTAGAGGAATTCTCTCGGCCGACGAGCCACACACACCACCACAGACCGTACCGGACCACGGAGACGCCAGTGGTGGACAGTTCCGACACCACGGAATCTGAGAGCAGGAACGGCTACGCGGGCAGCGCAGACTCCGATCGCGCAAGGGACGTAACTCCGTCCGGCCAGCAGCAGAAACGTGAAGCGGAGAGCTCCAGCGATGACAGTCGACAGACGTCGCCGTTGCTGTCGGCGGTGGAGGAGATGAAGCATCTGGAGATAGACGAGAGCTTCGTGGAGTTTGACGTCGACAACAAGGAACTGACTGACAGCGACGTCGGTCTGGTCACAGTGTGTGCAAGTGAGTGTGTCATGTAGATAGCGTACACATAGAAATGTCGTTCCACTCTGTGTGATCAGAAGAACAAAACAACTGCAGCCGAATGAGAGTCCTAAATCTCTATATTCTCATCATGCTATGATCATTCTGTGGAATGTGTC
Organism: Lepetodrilus schrolli; assembly: GCA_032361225.1. Lineage (NCBI taxonomy): Eukaryota > Metazoa > Mollusca > Gastropoda > Lepetellida > Lepetodrilidae > Lepetodrilus > Lepetodrilus schrolli. Next base: position 7,038 of record JAUTBT010001124.1, on the reverse strand, counting down.
TCTATGTTTGTATCATTTCCTGTATTTTAATTTTTAAAAAATTAACTATTATGTCAATACCACAAATTTGTATGCAATCTTCAAAGATTCTTTGTCACAAGGTTAATATTCAGTTAAATAAATATATACTTCTTTGTTAGATCTTCCTATCTTGATCCCTTTTGTTGTAAGCCATTATTTGTAAAACACACCATGTCAACTGTGATTCTTCAGATCTGTTGAACTTCCTGTCCGTGGTGATGCTGGATCTTCCTCAGTCGTCATTGGATACGGCGTTCAGCAAGATGCTCAACCCAGGCAGTCTGATTGTCCTGGCACAGAACAGCTCGCCACAGATCAGGTCAGCCGTCATCAGGGTAAGTACAGGACCCAACTGTAACAAACGTCCAAAGGGAGATAAGATATAGTAATAATGTGCGTATTTATATTGCACCAATTCCATGCTCGAAAGCTTGCTCATAGTGCTACATTATTACCCTGGTCAGTGGATCAATGCACTCACTCAGCTTCCTGGGGAATATATAACCCAAGCTGCCAGTTGAGGCGCTAGAAGGTTTTACATTCACAATTCCTTATATTCCTACCGGGTACCCATTCATGGTATTCCAGTGAGCTCGTATGGGTGAAAGATTCCCGCTGTGACGTAAAACAACAATTCACTCACCAGTGAGCTAGCACTATGAAAACTGGTAGACATCCAGACTAGTACAAACCATGACGTCAGTGAAACGATCTTGAAAGTGGCTTTTAAACACCAAATCAACAACAACCAACTGAGCTTCTCGACGAGTGAAAATATGTGCTGTTCTGTCGCCTGTGGGTGAAAGATTCCCACTGAGGCGTACAACAATAACTCATTCAGTTCAATGCTGTCCTTGTGTCTGCAGCTCATCGGAGTGTACACTGCCCGCGCACCACAGCAGCACCTGGAGAGCTTCCTGAAGATGGAGTGCTTCTCCCTGCTGGCCAACCAGCTGCACCAGTACCCGGCGAGGCAGGACCACGTGGAGGCCGCCGTGTCCATCCTCCTGGAATACCCGTTCTCCTTCGAAGAATCGTGAGTCGTAGACTGGTGGCAGTCACTCCACCGTTATCGATGGCGTTTGTTTAACACTTGCTCATATTACATCTGGTGTGATGGAAACTTTCATTTAAAATGTATTTGCTCTCGCTAAAATAATAATTCACAGGGATGAGAATCTTCTGTGGATACGCGGATTTTTATGCTCCAGGGTCGATGTCGTAAACCTGTCCATGGATTGTGGCCCCCGGGCTGCATTCAGCCGACAATACACTGCAATAAAATACTTTTCTCTACATGTAGTAGTTTGCTGAACGTGTTAGTAGGAAAATAGCAGGAAATCAGTTTGTGGACATCCAGTCCATTCACTTCATGCTTTGGGTTTTCATACAAAACGCTACGCAGTCCAAACCCATATTGAAATGTATGCATACATATGCATACCTATTGCTCACTGAACGGCTCACATAGTACTACATAGAATACGTATGCATATGTATTGTCCATTGAACGCAGCCCTGGATTCCAGATGTTTCAACTGAAAACACAATTTCCCATTCTTATTACTGAATTCAAATAAAATATTTTTACAAATTTGATTGACTTCTATTAGTCGTTAGCATACTGTTAAATAACTTGGGTGACTGAGCTAGTGTTATTTTCTATCCTGTTACTGTGAGTCACATCTGTGAGGTTAATGTCTGCCAAATTTGGCATGTTATATTTATGTATAAACAGAAAGCTGAAAATATTATTTGTCATCAAATCGGCTATTTGGTCTTCAATACTATATACGGGTCTCAACATTTTCTTAGGATTTCTATTTCACTTAAACATGTTTGAGCACCAAATCAGTTGAGGCTTTGTCATCATGTGGATTGGTTTTGAAGAATTCATACATGAGCATTCCTGCTGTCCATTGTATATTTACTATGTTCTGCAGTGATCTCCAAGATACAATTCCGTCCATTTTATTTTATTTTAAAAATGTCTCGTATCATCCCACTCCATAGAAGAAGTAGCATTGTCTGTTTTACACCCTGTACTAAAACCATGACTCATTGAACATCCTCACATAAATTAGCTCTAAGATATATCTCTGTGACAGGTCACTGGAATATATCTATCTGTGACAGGTCACTGGAATATATCTATCTGTGACAGGTCACTGGAATATATCTAGCTGTGACATGTCACTGGAATATATCTATCTGTGACATGTCACTGGAATATATCTAGCTGTGACAGGTCACTGGAATATATCTATCTGTGACAGGTCACTGGAATATATCTATCTGTGACAGGCCACTGGAATATATCTAGCTGTGACAGGTCACTGGAATATATCTAGCTGTGACAGGTCACTGGAATATATCTATCTGTGACAGGTCACTGGAAGAGGAGATCATGGAGTTATCCAATCTGCAGCAGTCCTCTGTCGTCCTATTGTTGTGTCTCCTGGAACAGACCGCCCACGATGTCGCCTTGTGTCACAACACTCTCAGTCTGCTTGACCAGGTACGTCTCCTGTCTTCGGTGGTGTTCCATTCGTCCCGTGGCGTAAAACAATCATTCACTCACTCACTCCTGTATTGGACACATCTCTTGGAGAGTGAATGGAACATATTTTGACAAAAGAGCTCGCTTTTCACGTGCTGACGCCCTTCTATACACATTCAATGGCCTACACCGCTGTGCCATCTTTCGGGCGTCGGCCCTCTACATGAAATAATAGTCCAAACTATATAGTGACAGCTATGGCGACGTTTCTTTGACCTGTGCGGACTGTTCGGAGTACTCCGGACAGAACATTTTGTCAATGGAACGTCTTGCACACTGCGCGATCTGTACTCGCTGGCGAGGTGAGGTAGTGAGGAAAAGTTACAGTGATGTCACCACATCATAGGCAACTCTTTGCCGTCATCTTGCTCGTGCGAGTCGTTTCTTTCACTCAGTCCACCGTACTGGAGTGACGTCACATGTCTGTCTGAGAACACTCGGAACAGTTCAAAGGAATGTCACCATAATAAACAGATTTTTGGGGCTTAATTTCTGTTATTATATCTCCAGCATTCCATTCCAGATGCTTTCAATCTGACATTTTGTCTTTGTATATCTTTTATCTGCAACAATTCCTGACAATAATACATTCTTTCATGGATGCAGAAGTGTGTGAATGTGCAACTTTAATCTATCATCTAGAGGACCTGCCGAATAGTAAAGAAACCACCTCCAATTTACAATATGTAAGATTTTGAGAAATAAAATTGACCTCTAACTTATAAAAATAATATTTAGGACCTCAAATTTATTTTAAATAGCAATAAAACTGATTTTCTGCTTATTCAGATGGCATTGTGTCTGTTTTCAGGATTTCCTATCAATAAGTTCTATTGTAATACAGAGAATTTGTTATGTATGAAATGTAATGTGTCTGTTGTCGTCCACAGCTGTTACAACAGTGTCCAGTCCTGTCCACTGTCCTCCTAGAGCAGGGCCTAATGGAGGTCCTCACTAACCTTGTTGCTACCATCCAGAGGACTGACCAGTAGGTAGCCTTACACACTGTACACTGAGACACTGTACACATAGACACTGTACACTGAGACACTGTACACATAGACACTGTACACTGAGACACTGTACACTGAGACACTGTACACATAGACACTGTACACATAGACACTGTACACGTAGATTTAAAGACTCTTCACCTCGTGTCTTTTGATATCAATGTTATCCTACAGGCTGATAAAAGTACGCAAAATCCAAGGGTTTGCCAAGGATTTTGATTACTTTTATCAATGAGTAGGATAACATCAATATCAAAATACACGAGGTGGAGATTCTATTTATCAACCAATAATGTAACTAAATCAATATGCTCACATGTAAGGTATAAATATTGCACCTCACATGCCTAGTTACCAAACAGAACAGTCTTCATGTGCACCCGCTATGGTGACAATTGATGGGTGAAATTAACAAGCCCATGCAAATCACGGATGCAAACAGCTGTCGATTGGATAGTAATGACATCATGACTGGTAGAATCTTTTTCAGAATTCGTCACGTATGGGTGGAAAATTCCCTCTGTGACATAAAACAATAACTTCGCAACTTGGTAATTCTCGACCAATCAGTGAAGTTGTAAAATGTTATCTACAGTAGAATAACATTATTGTCCCACTGACATCTCCTGTGGGAGCAGGTGTTGGGGTATAAAACCTGTTCCGTACCTGTAGATGCTGCCCCGTAATTGTAGACTGTATCCATAAACAGTGCACTAAATCTCAAATAACGTGAGAGAGTTAAAACAGATACAATTGGTCCTTCGGGAGAATAATATTCACACGATTCATTGGTTAATATTGTCAGGGCAGGTCATTGCACAGTAGTAATTCGCCAGACTTCAGAACCAAAGGTCCCGAGTTCGAACCTGCCTTTGACCCAGTATAACATCTGGAAGTATACCATCCCAAACCCCGCCAGATCTTGAAAGCAGCTCTAAACTCTAATTCAAGCCAAAAACCATTAACATTGTCAATCTATTTCAGACCTATGTGTATGGCAGGGACAACTGATAATCTCCTGTGTGTGGATCTTCAGAAAGTGCTGTGTTCCCTGGCGGTCAGAGAATTCAGGTGAGTCTATACACTGTTACACTGCTACACTGCTACACTGCTCCACTGCTCCATTGGAAGGGTGGTAGCGCAATGATACAACATTGGACTTCAGAACTAATGGCCCCTCATTGCAATCCCATCCCAGGGGCCTGCCATCAATGTTCATGAAAGTTACCTTTCCGATGCGATCCTGATAGGATGCGCTGTCTGTAGAGTGGCAATGCAGTTATCATCCTTGGTCGTGTCAGTACCAGCCGATGCTTACAGGTTTACTTCAACATTCAATGCTACGGATGTTGCAGGTTCCTTCTGCCATAAACTGACAAGCCATGGTAGAAGTAAAAGAATCATGAAAGTGGATCTAAATTTCAATTAAAAGAAAACAACAATAGAAAAATAGTGTTCCAGGATGACTGCTTGTGACTGTCTACTACAGATATTGCATTTTTTCTGCACTTAATGATCAAGAACATTCACAAGCATATTCTGTCAGTGGTTATTGATTGAGATGTTATATATACTGGTGTGTATTGCTTCCAGCTGGAGTGGCTTCTCTCATTACCAGCAGCTGGAGGACATGCTGATCCTCCTGAAGGCCCTGGAGGAGAAAGAAGCAGCCGGAGGTACTGCCCCATCCCATCTCCACCCCCCACACCCACCCTGACACCGCCTTGCTTACCTGAACATCAATGGAACAGGACATTGTCCCATAAATTCTATGTGATCTTGGCCTGCTCCACAGAGCGATGGTAGCACTACTAATATTAGAATTATCTCCCTTTAAGGTTAACATTATATTGGGATTTGTAGAGATCCATTCAGCACTACATATGCAATATAATTATAATTATGATTAATATTAGGTACAGTGATATTAGGGACTACGAGAGTCGTAAGTTAGGGTTGTTTTGTGGACCAGGGGCCCGTTCCACAGAACAACGTAGCACTACAAGAGTCGTAACTCCTGTACGTTAGCATGGAGTTGCTAGGGAGTTACGACTCGTAGCGCTACGATTGTTATGTGGAACACAGTCCGGGAGCCTTTTATATACGAGTTACAATTCTCGTAGTGGAGCAACACTCCAGTATCTCGTTTGTACAACTTCTGAATTTGAAGTGAGATGCTGCTGTGTTCCAGACGACGGCCAGAAGCGCGGTCAGAACGTGCGCGTGTTGCAGTATGTGATGGTTCTCCGCATCGTGGAATACGTGGAAAAGCGGAGTGAGGAGATCAGTCAACAGACCACCAGTTGGTTCACCACCTCCACTAGCAGCTATGGTGAGGGACTTCAGAAGCATAAAATATTATATTCAACCATGCACTTGAATTTACATTGTCTAACCGACAGGTGGTGACAGATTCACACTGCAAAATGTTGACAGATGTTTTATTTTAACAGTTATCTTAATGTTCATCACGTGCCCACAGCAATGTTAAGAAATCAATTCATGTTCCATTTTCGAATTTGGGAATTGTCTCCCAGTTGTATACGTTAGATTCAGCATTACCTCTACAATGCAATTATAATTATGATTAATATTGATGAAATTTGTCCAATAATTCACAGCTTCCTTTTCCTAGCACCTCACGGACACCACCACCCCAATAACCTTGCAGATACCTCCATTTTTCCAGGCATGCACAGTGATCCCATGGGGTCTCAGATGCACTCCCTATTCCCAGCCTCTGATACCTTCCTACCCAGCAGTTTCCAGGCACAGCTTGACCATGACAAGGGGAGACAACCCATGCTTCCTGAATTTACCGCCGCCAAAAGTTTACCTAAATTTACAGATCAGCCGTTTGATGAAATTTCGACATCTACCTCGTGCAGAACGGGCGTTTCCAGCTCGAGTGAAGCAGACGGTTTTCTTGATTCTTACCAGTTAATATCCGCTAGCAAGTCGCGGGACATGCAACCAAGGAAACGGAGAACATCATCGCAGTCGAGAATCGCTTCCTTCTTTGGAAAGAGGAAGAAGTTAATTTTCAGTGCAGTGAGTCAATCTGAGCTGTTGGACAGATTCAAGAAAATTCTGGTGTTGGCAGTTGACCTTGTCGTCTTCCTGAGTAAGTATTAGAACTATTAATGTATAAGTAGTAAGTATTAGAACTATTAATGTCTAAGTAGTAAGTATTAGAACTATTAATGTATTAGTAGTATTAGAACTATTAATGTATAAGTAGTAAGTATTAGAACTATTAATGTGTAAGTAGTAAGTATTAGAACTATTAATGTCTAAGTAGTAAGTATTAGAACTATTAATGTCTAAGTAGTAAGTATTAGAACTATTAATGTCTAAGTAGTAAGTATTATTTCTATTTCGATACTTACTTCTAAAACACACTCGAATAGTCCCGCAATTCCCCCAGATATAGCCATCTATTCA
>JAUTBT010001123.1:0-10841 GCA_032361225.1 Lepetodrilus schrolli | reverse complement strand
ATATATATATATATATATATATATATATATAGATAGGTATGTATTGTACTGTACATCTCTATAACTATATATAACAACTATATGTATGACGTGCTACTTTCGCTGGGCATTGTGTACTTTGGTACCTTTAAGGAAACAATGTTATACCATATTTAAAGCTATTATATATTTGTGTTCAAAACAATTCTATATGTATTATAATTTCCACAAAAAAAAGAAAGAAACAGGACAACGAAAATATCAAAACGTATAGATAGTGAATTAATTCGTTAAAGGTTCGTATTTGATGATCTAGCACACCTGAATGTTCCTACACACATGCACGCACGCACACACACACGCACGCACACACACACACACACACACACACACACATCCACATGCATACACATAGAGTCAATGTACTAGTGCTTCTGGCCAAGTAGTCGCGACAAGGAACAGCTTATAACAGGACTCGTCATGCCGGACAAAGCCATTGGGACAGTCGCCAGCCACTGAAATGTTAGACCAATAAATATGTTCTCTCTCATGCAAGCATAGAACTGTTGATAAGATAACTGTTATTACGATAAAGGTATTTACAGTTTAATATTACGACGTAATAACTTGTGTCAGTCACACATTATCTCTAATATTGCTATGGTTAGTTTATAGAATATGTAAATAATATATAAATAATAAGTTATTAATACTAATTTGAACAATGAATGCAACTATTCATGTTCTCTGCACATGTGATTAAAAATGTTACAGCTTCCTGATCATTATATATACAGTTCACACGATGTACAGTTTATTATTTGTATTAATATCATGATGGCATTCAAGTAAATACATGAATCTAACTAATGCTATTTGAACCGACCTGTTGCCACAAGGACTGCCAGAATTGTCCAGGAACTTATATGTATATGTACATGTGTGAATCTCGTCATGGCGATCTAGAAACGTGCGTTTTAATAATACAGCGAGGTCGGCTTTAGATAAGAACTAGACTATCCATAGCATATTTGTCGGTTTAATCTTTAAATTATAACATGTGTTGTTATATTATTATTAAAATTTATTTAGTAGTAGTATTAGTATTATTATTAGTAATAGTAATTTGTAGTAGTAGTTAAAGTAATTTGTAGTAGTTGTAGTATTAGTAGTATTAATATTAGTATTAGTATTAGTATTAGTATTAGTGGTAGTAGTAATATTAGTAGTATTATTAGTAAAGTAATGTATAGTAGTAGTAATATTAGCAGTATTAGTATTAGTAGTAATAGTAATGTGTAGCAGTAGTAGTAGTAGTAGTAGTAGTAGTAGTAGTAGTAGTACAAGTAATTTGTAGTAGTAGTAGTAGTAGTAGTAGTAGAGGTAGTAGTAGTATATTCATGAGATGTTAATTGGATTGATTTTGGATAATGGTTTCCGTCAGTATGATTTCCTTTATTAGCACAAAATGAACGAGTCCTGATAGATTTAGGTAAATTCAAACAGCAACTTATTTTGCAATGACACTATGAAATTAACCCGAAAAATATACGCATATAAAGAATCCACTCCTTTGACCATTTTTATTGTTTTTTCGATGTACATTACATCGTGTGAGCAACAATGTTTGTTATCCTATTATTAATAATTTACTCTCCAGCGAGAGGACATCAAACGGGTTGATGTATCCAGAGAAATATACATAATTTAATTCTTTGCAAAAGCAACTAACTACTAACTTCTACATTCTCTGCTTCCAAGTGCGTGAGCAAGGACCATCAACGCCATAGACCGAAATGAGACAGACTGCTTCAATTGCATTTTAATCTGATCAGGCGGGTCTGGGAGTATCTTTGTATCAGTAGTTGTCAATCACCGCAACTCGCGTGAATGACCTTTAACCGTTTGCAGTTTCTGTTAGGTGCTCAATTAAACATCAGCACTGGTTTGAGACTATTCCGATCTGTCCATCTTTCCACGGGGCAAGCTCTCCGTGTGCCCCACACCCACGCCTGTGATAGAGATCGATGGTGCAGAACGATAGACGTACTTGAACCGTCCTCCGTGCAACGTGTAGGTGTTCATAGCACATCCTCTAGAATAATTATGCATGGGCGGATCTAGTATTTTCAAAATGAGTCCACTTGTCACTTTGTGACTTTAAATTCAACGGGTGTTAAGGAAGAAGACCTACGTACTGTTTTCTCTTCATCAACTAGTTCCTAATAGAATCACATTGAGAATATTACTAATTAATATTTATACCGCCCATGGTTGTTTGACCGAGGACCAACAAACAATGAAAAAGAGATATGATAATATTGGTCGAATCCATTATATACTAGTAAGCCAAGGGTCATTGATTCTTCCTCTGCTTTTGATTGGACCGATGCAGAACATTCAATGACAAAATCACTTTTGCAACGTTGGCCATTATTAGCAGTTTATCTTATGCTGCATGTACTGGCATGCTTCATTGTTTTCCCTTTCATGTCATCATAGAGCTACTTCGAATATTGCCCCTGGAAATTAACACTTTCCCCCGTACACGAATCATACAAATCGGAAAGGGCGTTCTATCAATCGTGAATACGATAGCCTCTGGTCAATCTTGACCTTACAGTTTGAAAGACAATTGGTTGCTCCTGGATGACGATATGATAATTAACATATATTAATGAATATTTGCTAAGGAGACAGAAGGTTAGTTCTTTTGGTGAAGGACGGTCGATCTCTCTCTCTCTCTCTCTCTCCTAGAGAGAGAGAGAGAGAGAGAGAGAGAGAGAGAGAGAGAGAGAGAGAGAGAGCGTGTGTGTTCAGATTAATTCAAGTATGGAAGCTTTCTATTATAGGTTGATTGATATTGAGCATTTTATTGAAAATAGTTCATACGATGTACCAGTAATGGCTTCGCACCACATTGCAGTCATACTGACAACTTTGAGAGATGTGCCCCTCATGGTTACTTCCGGCATCTGCGACCGCCTCCTGAGAAGATCCAATAAGCTATCGTCATCACAACGTCACTGGTTTGAAATAGAACCACTTGTTAAGCAACGTGCCCGAGGCAAGCGAATAGAAACCGCAGAGCTTCCTTACCCCCTGATTATCAACTTCTTCCTGTCGCAATAATGCAAGTCTGGCATCCAAGAGTGACTACTGTACTGATAGCTAACTCTACAGCATAGATGAACGTATGGACAGAAACATATCAATAGTGGTATCTTCCACAATGGAACCACACATCATGTGCTGATGAATACCGATTATTGCGTGCCGTTTTATAGAGGAAAACACTGGTTATCGGTTGTAGGCTTGGTGAATGCTAAGATTAGGATAAGGAACTCCTAATGAATGGGTGGGGAATGAGAGGAACGGCTAAACCTATCGTCCATGATCGTCGATTCTATTAGGATTTTGTTGTCGGAACAACCGATAATTCAAGTTATATATTCTATGTTTAACTCGTCACTCTTCCCTGGTGATTCATCCAAAGACATAATGCCCGGTTACAGAAAATGAATCTTTTTTTCCTGGTCATTCATTCTTAGAAAATGGTTAACAAACAAACTTTAGAATGTAGACACTTTAAATTTTTCTTAACACTTATACCCATAGCCTTCCATTCCTGTAGCATAATGGCTCACGGCACTATTAAACTGCCTGGGCAGCATAACATTAATGGAAATAAACAAGATCTATACATTTTATGAATCAAATATTGAAATTTTGTTAAGTAAAGGAATCAACATAGGATTTTAGTCTCATTTGCATGATTTGGGTTTGGTGGTCTACCTTTACGGCTAATACGCCAAGCCTAAATTACCCCCAGAACTGTGACTCGTTTGCTTTTGAAAATGAATGGTATTTTTTTGTTACTTGATTGTCGTTTTCATAATGAAATACATCTTCCACTATTACGAACATGAATTAAACAACCATTTTCAACTTCAGAAAGTAATTTTTATTATGAATGTAGAATCATGAACATTTAAATAGAAGAACGACCTTCAACGGCGACAATTGATTTATATATCCTTAATAAATGAATTCGTTTTATACAATATTATAATAACACATACTATATCTATATATAATAATAATATATATATAATATTTACTACATGTATTTGCATATACAGCTTAAACAGTTCTCATAAGTCAACATTTAGGTAGGTATTTTCATTTATTTGGAATAAACATTCACTATAATTTACATACACGTGATAGTTTTAATAAGCTATTCTTCTTCCGATCACTTCTTTTTCTATACAATGAGTTTGCCTAGCCTTGTTTTTAAAAACTTTTCATTTTACCTGATGAGCGAAATAGTACATCGTATTGTATCAGACGGAAGCCGACTTAGTATTTTATTTATTATAGCCGACGTTAAAAATAAACGAGCCATTAAAACTGAAATCCAATTAAAGTTATCTGGGAGACGCAGAATAAAAATGCTAGTATCTGAAATCTTATGTTATTGAGGATCGAGACCTACTGTTACAAAAATATCTACTTAATCTGCTGCCGTCTAGTCACATACATCTATAATCCGTATAAAGCATTAGCGATTTTTTTATTTATTAAAGCTTTACTTTTGTAACGTTTCCTATCATCAGAGTAATATTGGGAAATACGGTGATACCACTGGCGTCACTAGCAGCACTGGCATCACTGGCGTCACTAGCATAACTGGCATCACTGGCATCTGGCTTCACTGGCATCTGGCGTCACTGGCATCTGGCGTCGCCAGCGTCACTAGCATCACAAACGTCGCTGACATCTGGTATCATTGGCGTCACTAGCACCATTTACGTCACTGGCATCTGGCGTCACTAGCATCACTGACTTCACTGGCATTTGGCGTCATTGGCGTCACTAGCATCACTGACGTCACTGGCATATGGCGTCATTGGCGTCACCAGCATCACTGACGTCACTGGCATCTGGCGTCACTAGCATCACTAACGTCGCTGGCATCTGACGTCACTAGCATCACTGGCATCACTGACGTCGCTGGCATCTGGCGTCACTGGCATATAGTGTCATTGGCGTCACTAGCATCACTAACGTCGCTGGCAACTGGCGTCACTGGCGTCAGTAGCATCACTAACGTCGCTGGCATCTGGCGTCATTGGCGTCACTAGCATCACTGACGTCACTGGGGTCACTAGCATCACTGGCGTCACTGGGGTCACTAGCATCACTGGCATCACTGGCGTCAATGGCATCACTGACGTCACTAGCATCACTAACGTCGCTGGCATCTGGTGTCACTAGCGTCACTAGCATCACTAGCATCATTAACGTCGCTGGCATCTGGCGGCACTTGATGACTGGCATCACTAGCGTCAAACGACATGCACGGAGTTGTCGGTCTCATGAACAATAATCAAAAGGTACTATGAAAGGTTTCAAAGTAATATCTATATAGAAGATAGTTTGGACATTACAGTGTATCCTGTTAGTTACAAGCGTGATTTCCGGAGTGTATGGGTTATTACAAGTCGTACGAGAAATTTCGGCTTGTAAAAACCCGTATGTCCCGGAAATCAGGCTGGTAACGAGTTTATCAAAAATCGTAATAGATCTACATACTTTTAAGAAACCGAACTTGTGAATATCCATGCACAATGTCTTTCTAACGTGCGAGTCAAGGGCGGCCGCCATGACTCGCACAGCCAAACCTTCAACCAATCAAATCGCTAGAATCGTCGCATATTCGGACCTCTTTTACAGCTTCTTCTCGGGACTTAAGTTTTGGAATATAAAGTTAAAAGATTTATTAAATTAAATATGCTAACTCATTTATTAATATTTACACATTTACATATTTTATCCGCGTGCTTTAACCCATTCCTAAGACATTTGCCTATAGATAGTGTTTGTGACTGAAAATCGAGATTACAATAGTTTCTACAGCTATGTGATAAATAGAACGTCACATTCGTGTTCATATATTATCGAATTTATTAAACTCGTTGCCATTATATCAGTTTTGTCAACTGGTTTAATACATTCAGTATTATATGACCACTCATATGAGATCCTCACAGTGAATACCCAAACTGAATATCATATGACCCAAAAATGTCCAAGAATTATACAAACGGTAATATTTGTTTTTATATTTACTTGCAATTTCCCAATTAGTATACAAGCTTTATATTTAGTGAACGTGCTGAATATATTGGGAATATGTTGATTGTCTATGACGACACATAGTAGAATGGATTTGAAATTGGGGTTGACAAAGAAACATTTTTATTCCAATACGATTTCTATATTGGAAATTATTAGTGTATTCGTTTCGGACCAAATATGATTAACTAATGTAGTTCTGTTCCAACGTTCAGTAATGTCTTCAAATTAAGTACCAGGAAATTCAAATGACCTTTGTTGTAAGCCATTTTTTATAATAATCTCCATATTAAACAATATATCGTTAGAATCTAGAACAATGTTTTCATAAAAGTAAAATAATATACTTACAGTCATGGTGACCATCACCCTCATTCGTTCGTGAAAAATAACACCAAAAAAACATAATTAGTAATATGAATGAGTAAGTGAATTATTCTTTAACGTCACAGCGGGAACCTTTCACCAATACGTGACGATTAATAGTTAATTAAACAATTAAGTAATTGGCAATTAGTTATTGTGTTCTTATTTATAAACCGATAGATCAATAACATTTTACATTTATTATAAAGGCGTCATTTGAAAGTAGGTGTGAGTGTTACACTACGTGTACTAAAATGATTTAAACAGTACATACCTCTTCGGTTGTCAGCGCGGATGCTACAATAACTAGCAAAGTAAGTGTTTAATTAAGTAATCGTGATACAAAGAGGAATACTATTACAATGCTTCTCTCTCTCTCTCTCTCTCTCTCTCTCTCTCTCTCTATATATATATATATATATATCTGTCTCTCTGTCTCCCTCTCTCTCTCTCTCTCTCTCTCTGTCTCTCTCTATCTCTTTATATCTCTCTCTGTCTCTGTGTCTCTGTCTCTCTGTCTCTGTCTCTCTCTCTCTCTTTCTTTCGTTCTCTCTCTCTCCCTCTCTCTCTCTGTCTGTCTTTTTATCTATGTCTGTTTCTCTCTCTCTGTGTCTCTCTGTGCCTTTCTCTCTCTATTACTATGCGTCTATCTCTCCCCTCTCTCTCTCCCCTCTCTCTCTCTCGCTCTCTCGCTCTCTCACTCTCTCTCTCACTCTCTCTCTCTCTCTCTCTCTCTCTCTCTCATACATATATCATTTCGAAGTCTTGAGTGTAGAAAGCTACGATAATATTGAATGGTTGCTTGTTTTCCCTTTACAGAATGATATGCTTAACAAAATAAATTAAGGGCCGGAAGATATATTGTGGCTTAGCTTTTTACCAAATGTGGAACTCGGCTTGAGGAACCTTGTGACATTGTTCTTCATATATGCGTCTGCAAGTTCTTGAAGAGTATGCCTACGTGGATCCTATGGACGTTTAGAAATTCTTCGTTGTTAAAATTATATAAAGCTAGATTTATATATCCAACACGGCTCCTGACCCTTAATTAATGTTGTTGAGTATATAAAACACTCATTATGTATGGTAATAACACACGGCATATCATTTCGTATGTCATGGTGAATTAAGACTGAAACTTCCAACCGTCATATTGGACGTTTTTGCCAATTTTAGACGTTTTAGCCCACTTACTTTTAGACGTTTTAGTGGTTGGACATTTTAGTCATTCACGTATGGTACATGCTAAAGCTTCAGCTTCTTAGCAAGCTAGTATGTTCATGAGTTCAATCTTAATGCATTGCTTATACTTGATTCCTTACTAAGAGAACAGTTAAGAAAGTGCATGTACTGTAATTTGAACTGATTTAATTGCTTTTACATAAAACAAATAATTACTTTTATTTTTTAAATCTAAATTAAAACAGTTCTACTGCATCTTGTATTCTCGAGGCAAATCTTTAATCGATATATTTCTTATTGCTATTTCCATTAGAGAAAAATATACGGAACAATAGAAGAGCATTTTTTGGTTAAAGCTAAGCGTCAAATCTAATTCGCAGTTACATGTAATTAAATTGAAAATAAGAAATAAATCGTATCCAGAAGTAATTACTTTGTACCAAGTTCTGCAAAGGACGAATTTTACGAACGCTTCGCTATGTGGTAAATCATTTTTTTAAAAGATCAAACAATATTGACAAGTGCCTGAATCAACACATAAACTTGTATAATATAAATACCTTTTTTATTTGAATATCTCAATATGGACATATACATGGACAGGAATGCTTGTTTGTTTGGTTTTTAAAAAAAATCTAAAATAGGAATAACGCACAACCAGTAGAATCTAGGGGAGGAAACTTTTGTCGGCATAAAGAAAGATCTCAATGCTGGGAGTCTCAACTATATCCAGAGTTCGGCAGTCAGTGTATTCCTACGGCCCATACTATCACACAGTTAGACAACTAGGATAGATTGAACGAGACACGAGAAATGATAATCGTGGAATTACATGAATAGTTTTAGGAATACTCTTATTTGTTACATGTAGTGTATTATCTATACTGATCATACAATATGCGATATTTACAGAAGAAGAAAAACCATGTTGGTAATTTGAAAATTGTTAATCAAGAAACGTACTAATAACTTTGTTTTAAAGTTGTTATTGTGGGAGGAATATTACTGGTATGGAATAGTATTAATCTTGGCAAATATATTCCAAAGAATTTCAACTACTGATCATTATTACTGCAATTGCATGTAGGTAATTGATGGAGTGGCATTAATAAACTAGCATTGCAAGCCCGAATGATACGCATATGAAGCTGCTATGGCATGTTTAATACATGTACCGATACATAGTGGGGGCAAGCAGCGTATGAGATAAATCGTACTATATTCTGCTAGTACTGTCAGCCTCTGAAACAAAAGAAGAGAAAAGCAGGAAAGGGTAGATTGCAGCTCCCCCAGTGTTATTCTACAAGTATCTTAGAGATGGACTGCGTTCAAAGAAACCCAGATATGCTTAATGGCAAATGGTTGTTTCAATGTAATTTGTATGAAGACATGCAGACAATGGGTTGATGGTCAAACAGGGATACTGTGGTCGAGCGGGACATCTATAGCTGTAGTATTCACACCAAAACATTGTAGCGATACATCTAAAGGTATTAGAATTCACGCCAAATCATTGCAGAACAAATTCCATTTGGTGGTGGCTCGATTCTGCTATATCTGATAAATGCCCTTGTGATTATGGATTCGACAGTTGTTTGTAGCAATTTCAATGACCAACATTAAATCTTGGAACACCAAGAGGCAAATTATTTTGATCACACATGTAGTCAGTTATGACGTCACTGACATTGTGCAATGGTCAAATTCAAATTAACCCAATCAAACATCTGTTGGACATTTTTGCTCTAGAATGTAGATCCACCAATATGGATACGGTAGGAAGTCTCAACAACGTAGAGAGAAATGGATAATAATTCTGCAATTACAAAGCATCCGTTTCATTATTAGTACGATAAGATGTGTCCACGACATTACTTGCGAACTTGGTCTCCATTCCATCGAATTTCTCTTGTGCCTATCTTGGTTATGAAATTTATAAGTTAGTTAGTAATTTAGTATGTTATACCTGTTGAACATATTTTTTTAGAAGTGTCTAACAATTATAGACGCATTGTTTGTATTTTTTAAATGCAGCTTAAACTATTTCGGTACAAAGTCGATATTAGTAAGAAAACTCATCTGGTTCTTGATATTTACTGAGATGAATAATCACCATTATCCAACAATCAATATTACTAGTCGTTACCCTAGTAGTATGTTGATAATATTTCAAATGGAATTAATGTTAGACAGACAGTTATAATTATGTCTCTTATACACTGTCGAAAGACTGCACTACTAGTCAAATATGTTATGCTTCATGTAGGTCTTCGGACAACACATTTCCTGACAAATACCGAAATAAGGGGCCAATGCCCAACATAGAATTTGACGATTCCACAAAATAGGTCAGAACAGTGTGCAAGTGCTACGATCTAGATTGATGACATACACTTTGTGACTGGTGGAATCTAGTGCGTATCGCATATTCTCCAAAGTTTTCCAAAACTGTGCAGCTCTGTCAATCAATTACGCACGATATTTACATCACGTTGCAAAAACACTGTATACGTTAATCCTTAAAATATACTTTGACGGGAATTTCCTAACTCTCTTTTTATCTGCTGAAGCCTCTTGTTGCGAGTTATTGACACCTAACTCACGAATTCCAGTGCGCGGACAGAAACAGCTATCAAATATTGCTGACAGTTGCTGTTTTCTTTAAAATATTGCCGAAAATAGCAATAAAGTAACCCTTGTCTAGTGTGGGGGAACCACGTGACCTGGAACATGTGTCTCCCTCGGGACCCAAAGCCAGTACGTCTGGGAATAGCTCGTGCCAGGTGGCGACAGACATACTTCGTTGAAGAAAATACTGTGAAGTCATCATGTCTTGGGGGGGGGTGGGGGGGTGGGGACAATATGTTCACAGTCGAATTGAAAAACGTGTAGACCACAGTAGTAGATCCATGTGTCGTCAATAGTATTTTTTAAAATTAAATTCTGGTGTTCCACTTTAGTTATTTGATAATACTATATTTCTAATGTATAATTTATTACTGTAAATGAGAAATTAATGCGAGTAGGATATTAATGCGAAAATGCGATTGGCATTTAATTCCTACGCATTATAGACAATAAAATAATGAAATATAAGTCCGGGAAAAAAACATGAATAGAGGCCTGGTCGATCGCATTTAATTGTTGTCGCATTTATGTCTAAAAGCTTGAGG
>JAUTBT010001122.1:0-10842 GCA_032361225.1 Lepetodrilus schrolli | reverse complement strand
ATATATATAGAGATAGAGAGAGAGAGAGAGAGAGAGAGAGAGAGAGAGAGAGAGAGAGAGAGAGAGAGAGAGAGAGAGAGGGAGGATATTTCTTGACGTGGGAAAACTGACATTTTAATATCTCCTTTCCCACGTCACTCGATGAGAGATTATTGCTATTTAGACACATGAAATATCCTATTTATCATATACTTTTATTATATACTTTGTCAACAAAACTTTGAATAGAAAACTATAAATTCTTCCAACTGGATAATGTGCTGAGCTGGTAACATGACATGTCACAATAGATCACCGAACGTTTTGAAATATAATGGCGACCCTAGAGGCGAGCTAGCCTTCAATACTTTTAACGACAAATAGAAGTAAAAACAGAATATATTCAATTAATCAACAAACACAAACAATTGGTACAACTCTGAAATATCGTAAATGTTTAACGTGGTGTATCAAATTGATCAAATAATTGTACGATGAAATGACGAAAGTGGCAGTCGGGCATCGTGCTTCACAGCGGGTACAGTAGTACCGGAATGTGTTCTCTTCACATCACTTTTCTCAGATTGAGAAATCTCAGTCTTTCACTGGCAATTATATAATAAATCTATCACATTACATAGGAGTTTTGGATTGCAATAAAACCAAGTTATAAATATAAATATGTTCACTAGTGCAATCACATTAGATTATTTACACATTTACACATTTACCTGGAACTACCGGGTATATTTTGTTCTCGTGCTTTTACCCACTTCCCAAAACATTTGCCTAAATATAGTGTTTGTTACTGTGTATTAAACTCGTTGGCAGAGCCTCGTATAATATCAGTTTTGCCAACGCATTTAATAAATTCAATATTATATGGCCACTCATGCTAGATTATCTATATATCATCTGCCCCCATTTCTGCTATACACACACTCACTACACACACCCCGTTAGAGTACGCTCTTTCACCTAGCCATATTTTCTGTTTTCGTAATGGATAACTATAATTAGAAGGTTTGTTTCTTAATTCGAAGTAAGCAAAATAGTGGTAATGTTGTCGGTAACGACCGCTGTTTGGAGACGGCAAACAGTCGTGACGACACATGATTCTACAGCTTTTAAAACGAATATAGCGATTGGTCAACAGTTCACTTGACGTCCTGCGCGGGTCATGTCATATGTGACATTTGTCATTAGTATATGCGTTAAGCTTAAACATTGCGGCATACCCTCCCTTTGACACAAAGTTGAGATGACCTTCGTGGCCAAGGTCGTATTCAGTCTTTGTGACGTTGTAGACCCAAGGAACGAAGCGGATGCACGTGTACTTCTCAATGCGTCTCATGGCGATGCTGACCTCATTCTGGTCTGGGGACATTAATAGTTCAGTATAATATTAATGTAATGAACAAAGTGATATTTTATAATGTATTCTAATTGAAAATCAGATCATATGAATACACTGCTCAAAGATTAGATGTATTATTAGTTATTATTTGTTATTATTATTATTATTATTATTACTGATACTGTTATTGCTGTTACTGTCATACTATTACTCTTCTTCTTCTTCTTCTTCTTATTATTATTATGTATTAATGTTTATTAGGTCATACGTATATATTACTGCCGCGAAATATCATAGCACTGAAAACTAGATTACGCGTTTTACTAAACGTATGCACGTAGCGACATAACACATCCACCTCGTTCAAACATCTTTCCTCCACCCTTACAAGCTTAAATAATATCTAACTACAATCCTTTGTGTTCACAATAAAATGGTGGTTCACGGACGAACTTTTCGGGTTAGTCTATATTTAGAACAAATCTCTGTTTAGAGCAAAGCCCTGGTGCTATATTTATTACAAAGCACTGCTGTCAACTGGTCAACGTGTAATATTACTATGGCAGATTAAAACTGATACTTTCCATAATTATTAATAGTATGTAGTATATAAAGAACATGTAAATATGATGTTGACACTACAATCTGGCTAACTCACTAGCAGTTTCTGTGAACGTATACGGCACAACCCCCTTTGGCCAGCGTTTGGAAGTTCTCCCCTCCACGAACCGTCGTCTACGTGTCGAATTGTCCGTGTCCAGATTATTAAGCTAAAACACAATATCACAATTCGTGATACCGATGTATCAATCTTTACTTTTGAATATACACATGTACAGTCACGTATTTTATGTATATTTATGTCCTCACATATCACAATATTACGATCATACTAAACAGGTTACGACTTGTCTCAAAATATATACGCTCATAATTTATCATTGGAATATGCAGCAATTGTATCAATGAATAACAACTTATTATGGACAATGACGTTTAAAAAAACAAGATTTAAGGCAGTCACGTACTCCGTCACCCTGGAAGTCCTGGTCTGGCGGGGGTGGGGGAGCGTTGGGGTGCTCCTTTCTGTATTTCTCCACAGCCTCCCGGTTCTTCTCAGCTTCCGACTCCTGTAGGATCTGCGCCTCGTGGTTGGTTCTGTGAACGTCGCCTTGCTGGAGAGGAGAGAACAGGCGTTGATGTACATATGGATGATGCTATACGTCCTCTCGACGGCATTACAACTAAGTCCTGTAATCAGATATGCTATTTCCTCCCTGTTTCCCCACCAAAACTCAATCTCTCAAGTTTACCCATCCGCAGAGATCTATAGAACATCCCGAGAAATATCGACGGGAAATGGTTTGTGTTGTCGTATAGTTGACACAGGGACACATACGTGCTGCGGCTTCTATTTTGGATCCTATTATGCTTTGTTCATATTGGCATCACAAAACTACGGACGGACAAGCGCATTTGAATGAGGAAAGTACGGATCATACCCTATTCGGCTTTTCAAATGCTTGTAATTCATTAAAATACGAGGCACATGCCTGGATAACACCGCAGATCGATTCAATAACCATTTCACTTCAACCCTGTATAATTATTTCCCCAAATAGGCAACTTTTTCCTAAATATCCAGAGTTTTTTGGTTGAATTTTTCAACTTGTCAAACGCCTATAGGTCATGTACTTCATTCACCTAGGTGCACAAATAGATTGAGAAGAAAAAACATCTGGAGGTAATAGCATGCGAGAATCGGAGATACTACTACTTTGCATATCTGAACTCACGTTATTACTTTAACACAATTTAGAAATTCGATTCAGCAAGCAGTTCTTTCCCTGATAGAATTTTATTGTAAAATGGCAAGGTAAAATAAATCTGAATTAAATCGTATCTCTGATAACCTTGAACGAAGTTATTGAAATGTTCAGAGAATAACAATGCATCATCCTAGTTGTGGAGACGGAAGTTCAAGGAAGTCCAATGCACGTACACGCTTCTGGTTGGTTAAACATAAATAGTAAACAGTCTTGCGGCAAAATCAAGGCATTTTTATCCACTATACGTCGTATTTTGAATAAACTGTTTCACGTGCACTGTCAAAATGCAACGTCTAGCTTAACCCCTTATTAGTATTAACCCTGATCAGAACATAACCAACCTCCTCTCCTTGGTGAATGTGCTCCACTCCATTGTTTCCTACCACTTCATTATCCTGAGACGGACTAGAGGAACCATCTCCACCATCGTCATTATCAGATTCAGTGCTTCTGATCTGAAGAAAAAAAATTCTCGTAATCAGATCTCCTGAAGAGAAACATTTCATATATTTTTATATAACGTAAATCATAGACGAATTCAAGACGATTGAAAGGTCTTCAACATTGTAAACCAGCTGAACACCTTTGAACTTTAGGCCATTACAGGAATACTTAATTATTTGCATTAGTTTTGTCTGGTCACCGATGGCACTTATCAACCGACGCCATCATGCTAAAAATAGATGCAAGATGCTAAAACTAACTACATGATGGCATCGGTCGATGAGCGCGATCGGTGACGAATTTCATAACATACTATGTGAAAACAACCTTTTCCTTCGAAAATAAGCATGGAGACATAATCGTTAGTATAATGGTTAGTCTTGCGGCAATCAATTCCTAGCTGGATTTCGTTCTGTCCCGTGTATTTGTAACCCAGCGCATTGAGATCTGATGCGTTCTTTTGTATATTACTGCAACCCCCTGTAGCTAAATGGTTCCATATAGATAGCAAAATAGTAAACGGGGCACTTTTTAGCACAGAACTGCAGCTAGTAACAGGACAGAAACAAACCTAAGGGACAAGATTACTCTTACTTAATAAAACAATTCCAACGGACAGATAATCCATGTGGTGATTATAATACTTTCCCTGGCTGGTATGTTGTTAATCCTTATCATACGAATCTTATGAAACTAGATGAAGTTAAAGTAACTGTATATGGGACAAGCAAATATTGCCAATTTTTGTCATAAAAATATGCTTAGTGGTTAACATGATAGAACAAATGCGATATTCTAGAAAAAAAATGATACCTTCATTATGGCACAATTTAGGGAAAATGTCTTCGACAAGGAGAACTATTGAATACAACAGGTTTTTAGACAAATCAAATCTATGTAGTTTCTGGTAAAATCACATGTTATTATTAGGCAGTTCAACCATCTGTGATTGTCTACTTTAAACTGTACACAATCTTACCACTTCCCGTCCCTGTCTGGATATTTCAGTACAACGGATCACATGATTGAAGATGACACACCAAGCAACGACGAAGAACACCGTCTTCAAATCACTGGGAATTAAGAGAGGCCATTAGGTAAATGTCATTATACACAACTAATTAGTATGTAAGAATATACAGTTATATAAGTAATTCGAATGGAAAATTTTTATATTTAATTATAATCTGGTGAAGTTGAAGAATTTAGCTTTTAAAGTTCCAATTATATCAAGTATTTTCTTTTAGCCTTATACATGAATTATTTAACACCATTACCTCCCAGTCGACCACATACTGCTTCGTATTCGCATAGAGACACACATCCTATGTATTAATATACTAATACGTTGACAGATGGTATCTTTTTACATTTCGGTTTCGATAAAAAAATTGCTTTTGGTATTGGAACCCCTCGGTGAAGCGGATATGGTAGCTCCTCCAGCAGAGAATAGAGATCTGCCAATAACATCAGTACTTCTTTAATATTCCGTTTTATTGCCAGCAAGTAGTCATATCAAAAGAAGCAATCTAGATATAATCTTACATTCCGTTGAAAGCACCGGTTCCAATATTATGGTTCATGTGTTTTATTCATTATTCATTGCAAATAGATAATGTATTAAAGGCGGGATATTAAACGATATCGTTTCATATCTATATACTGTTTGCAGTATTTTTTTCCAAATATTATTGTTTGTTATCATGACTGTAGCGTTAAATTATTAAGTATTGTATGCCCAATAATTTGTTGCTGTGGCATGTTGTTTCATAGACATACACGTGCTGTAAAAAAAATAATACTTCTATTCATAAAGTGTGTTATCTATTTGGCTGCAACATTCAACCATTTGCGAATCTAATGTTTTATTACTGTACAACATACCGGTATATAGGTCATTCTCAGAAGAAAAAAAGTAACATTTCATGTCCTGATGCGTTTTCCATGAATGTATTGCCCACTTTACATCAGATTTTTAAAATAATGAACATATGCATTAGTTAAACAAAATATGTTGCTCGAATAGCATTTGGTTCATCGTCTTAGTCACTAAACATGTAATTTTGTTATGAAAGATAGCCATTTATGCTTGTCCACCAGGCACTTGTAAACACTGTACACACATTATTATAATCAATGTAAGCCTATTATTTTTATATTATACATATGTCATAACGAGCAGGGAAGGTGATCTAATACCCAACAACATTATTTAGTCATTGTTTTTTTCATTGTGTCATAATAGCCCTGTCTCTCAGGTTTGTATCTGTGCTGTTACCAGACAAGACAAATGGAAATAATGGTGTCTCCCTGTGGTGTGCTAAAGTTACAAAAGGTTCCAGGATAATTTCCTTTACAGTGACATCATGCAACCATGTGCTAAAAGTTGATTAGAGTGTTGAGGTATTTTAAAACCCATGGTATGTTTCTTTGGTTTAGAAGTATATCCTCTTACCGGACTCGTTTTATTGCATATTATTGTATACTATTGCCATTCATCAAACATTGCTATTTTAATATGGATGACGAGGGGTAGGAGTTGATCATGTTGAATTTGAGTCAACATAATATGTTGAAATCAACTGGAACAGATACGCACGTATCGTGATGCAGATGAATGCTTGGGGACATTTTGTTGTATGTTATATAACAATTTAAACCTATCTTTGGTATGTGAATTGCATAGAATTGGATTGGATTACAGAGCAGGAAACAATTCGATCAATAGTTTATTTAAAGAATAAGAAAGCTAAACAATACGTTTTGGTATACAGCTGTGATGCCATTATGCCAGAGCCTAAACACAACCCATTATCATCGCACTATTATGTTGAGTCTTCTTTATGTGAAGCAATTTTGGTGAACATTAGTCAGAGCAGTTTTCTTTTTTTTATCTAACTTTACAAAGCTTGTTGTTGGTTGAATTAGGTGTTGTGTATATATCCGCTTTCAAGATGATTTCACTTATATCATGATTTGCATGTTTTGTGCATACATGCCTTGCTTGTTCTAGACTGGCTTGCCAACAGTTGTATTGTGCTAACGCACTGGAAGAACATGAATATCCCACTTAGACACATTATAGTCATCAAGCTGACCAGGTTATCCCATGCTGAGCACTAAGCAGGCGAAATTAACAACAAGTCACTTAGTATGACGTGTCACGGATTAAACCTACGGAACTACTGCTTATCTGGCTGAATTTGGCAAGACATACACATTATAAAGCAGTTTGGTATTGTATGTAGGTGAACATTTGAAAATGGGTGTATGAAGGTGGCCATATTGAAAAACAAAGTTCTTGTCAGTGTACATTCACAGGTAGTGTTGTAATATTTGACTTGTATATTCATAGACAATATAAGTATGCATTTTGGATGTACACCTTGCAGTAAACGTTGATGAAATACTTAAAATACAGGTTGAGTTACTCTGAAGTTCTTGTAGCCACAACAATACATTTGTCTATGCTGTTACTTATTTGTCTTTACTGTTACCAGATGTATAATACTGCAAAATGTAATTATGAATACAAGCAAGTATAACAATTATAGCATAATTTGCTAATAATAGTTTAATATTTATTATTTACTTCATAATAATATGTATTAGCTAGTTTAGGTAGCAGAGGTGTTGATCATTATGCATTACAAACATTATTATATGTTACGTACATTTTCATAGATTAGTATACTATTGATGACAATGCAATTTTATCAAATATCTATTAATATCTGATAAATGAGTGTATGCAACAATCAGATAATAATTAGCCAACTTTGCAATATATATATATATATGGAACAAAATCGATTATGCCACGGTAACGGCATAGGCACGTGGTGCATGGATGTAATTGTTTACTTGTTTGTAGAAATATTAATAAAAGCAATTAAGCTTTCAAAGTTGGAATTTGTATTCAGTAGTAATTACTTATTTGATTGGATAAATTAAAATGTCTTAGAATTTAATTCGGATTTTGTGTTTTTCCAAGGTTGAAAATGTTACTTTTCAGAGATATGTACCAGTTATACTATTTCCTGTAGAACTAACCATTCTTCTTTTGACACCAATTGAGGAGGAATTCCTCCTAGTTTATCCATAACATGCATAGCATGAGCATTTTCTTTTTAACCTGTGGAAAACAAAATCATGAACTTATAGGAAATTGAACAGTATTTTCGAACAAACGTAGAAAAAGCTGCTTTATTTATAAGTTTGGAGAACAATTCATTAGTCATATTATGTTGGTGTAATTCTTTATATTCTAAAAATGACGACCTCTGACGAGTCCTTTTAATATTCACAGATTAAATTTGCTTTGAGATGTTACTAGTAGTAGAATGAGCTTTTACCATGGCATCGAAAGACAACAATCTGACAGATGAAAAAACGACGTTTGTTTCTAATATAAATACGAAATACATTTGTTTTGTGGGTGAGTGAACATGTTTTAAATGAATCGTCTAGACAGGTTATACCAATATAAAATCAGGGTGAAAGTAAACTTTACACTCAGTTTGAATTTCAGAGAAAGAAAAACAAGATGAATATCCATACTGGAAATATTTTATTTCATGATGTCACCATTAACATTATTACTTGTCCACTCACAAACGTTGTTAGTCGCATGGTGACGCCATTGGGGATATTCTTAGCCATTCTCCATGAACAGATTGTTCAAGTCGAATAATGGTGTTTGTGGGCTGATGACGGTCTCTATTGATTTTTAAATGTTTTATTTCCCCAGCATGTTGTTTCAAAGTGTGACGAATGAAAACGATACGTACCGAGCAGTACGTATAAGTTTCTAGCGTTCACTTTGGTTGAAATATCAAAAGTACATGAACGAAACCCCAAAATTAATATCATATGCCGGATTATGGCTACAAAGCCAATACAAAGTCAATGGCATTCCCAACAAATAAGTACCTTCTCCGACATTATTGGTAAAATATGTATCTGGTCAATATATCGGGGAATCCTCAATGTCAAAATTGAACACCTGTTGTACGTGGAAAGTTTTGAGCACACTCTTGAAATTCAAGTTGATTGTTTTGAAAACATCTCACAGCGATATACGTCCAATAACGCGTAGTTAGTGATGTGGTTTATCCAATGAATGTAATTTATCACCCAATACTTGCTCCCACAGGAGATAACGTCAGTAGGACAACAATGTTATTCTACTATAGATAACATTTTACAACTTCACTGATTGGTCAAGAATTACAAATTTGCATAGTTATTATACTGCTGACAATGATTCAACCAGTCATGATGTCATTAACATCCAATCGACGCGAATGTCCGTGATTTGCATGGGCTTGTCAATTTCATCCATCAATTGTCACCATAGCGGGTACAAATGAAGACTGTTATGTTGGGTAACTAGGCAAGTGAGGTACAATATTTATAAATAGAATCTCAACCTCGTGTCATTTGATATCAATGTTATCCTACTCGTTGATAAAAGTAACCAAAATTCGAGGGTTTGCCGAGGATTATGGTTACTTTTATCAACTCGTAGGATAACATTGATATCAAAAGACACGAGGTTGAGATTCTCTATATGAACCGATCACTTCGTTGATGTCTTGATCGTTAGCATAATATCTTCTAGTATTTGTTTCTGTCAACCACACGTTCACGATCAGCTGATCATGTGTACTATGTTTAAGGTGCTACCTGCATGTAATAAATAGATGTTCAATTAGATGGACACCGGGGCGGGTGGTAGCGCAGTGGTAGAACAGTTGGACTTCGGAGCCAAGGTTCCAGGTTTAAATCCCGCCCCGGGGGCCTGGCATCAATGTTCGCGAAAGTTACCTTTCTGACGCGATATTGATAGGGTGCGATGTATGTAGAGTGGCAATGCAGTTATCATCCTTGGTCTAGTCAGTACCAGCCAGTGCTCGCAGATTTACTGCAACATTCAGCGCTACGGATGTTACGGGTTTCCGTCTGCCCTAAACTGACAAGTCGTGATATAAGTGAAAGAATCTTGAAAGCGACTCTAAACCTCAATTCAAAAAAATATAAACACCAAAAAAACAACCTGGACAGACCTGACTCCGAGATTACGAAATCTTTTCGAGTACGATGTTAAGCTCAAATCAAAAAAGATTTGTTCACAAATCCCCATATAAAGTTTCAGCTTGAGCATGAAATACATTTCTTTTTGTCTGGGTCGGATGTTGAAAGTTCACTCCAGCCGTAATAGTAACGCAATAATCGCGCAAGCGGCTCAAATTCCAATCTAATTAAAATATGGCATCGATTTCTCGAAACAAACTTTGGTTTGAGATTTTGCTCTGCTGATATTTCTCTCATTGACTCATTGCTGTAACTTGAGTAAATCTCAGCTGGGTTTGAGTTTTAACTCAAGAAAGAGCATTGAGTCAATGGTAGAAATCTCAGCTGAGTAAAATCTCAAACTCAAGTTTGTTTCGAGAAATCGGGGCCAGATCTCGTTTCTCTCCGTAAACATTTTAGCATTCTTTTGCGAACTTTGCGAGTGTCCAATATCTGAGCGTCCATGCTCCGAGATGAATAAATCTTTGCAGTACGATTTGATGCTCAAGCTCAAATTTTATATGTGGATTTGTGAACAAAACCGTGAGCTGTGCATGCATTCGTACTCGAAAGCGTTTCGTAATCTCGGGGCCTGCTTTTAATGAGATAGCTTAGTCGCAATTAACAAACGCAAACAAAAGGAAAATCATATGCTCTTGAATTAATAGAATATTAGCATGTATGAATCGACTAATAGGGTCTACACTACTTGCTGTTCTAGGTTAAAAGCGCCTACTCCATTACATGCTAAATTCAATCTTCACAACACTATTTTGATCCTATGAAAAATGCCTGTCCAAATGAGTGTGGTGTTGAATGGAGTACGATTCGAGGAGCTGTTGGTAGAGCATGCTGTTGTTGAGAACTTGAGATACTGTAAATCAGGAAATTAATGCGAGCATGTTATTAATGCGAATATGGCCGCATTTAATTCCTACGCATTATGGGAAATAATGAAAGGTACGTCCGGGAAAGAAACATGAATAGAGGCCTGGTCGATCGCATTTAATTGTTGTCGCATTTATGTCTAAAAGCCTGAGGTCGCATTAAATTAGTGACGCATTATTTTCCTGATTTACAGTTGTTTGTGAAAACAACCCAGCTATAAGTCAATATTTTGCCGTTAAGCACAAGTCAATTTGTACTTACGGCACACCA
>JAUTBT010001120.1:0-10843 GCA_032361225.1 Lepetodrilus schrolli | reverse complement strand
TGCATTGCCACTCTACAGACATCGCATCCTATCAATATCGCGTCAGAAAGGTAACTTTCGCTAACATTGATGCTGGGCCCCCAGGGCGGGATTTGAACCTGGAACCTTTTGCTCCGAAGTCCAATGTTCTACCACTGCGCTACCACCCACCCTAGGAATATCTTAGTGAATAACCAATGGTGTCATAACTTTCAAAAGTGTGGCTGTGTGAAATATAATTATTTAATCTCCAAGATCCAAGAAAAAAAGTGTCTCGTACCTTGGGGAACTTCTTGCTCTTGATGTACTCCGTCATGGCTGGATCCCAATACTTTTCGTAACCCTCGTTCAAGGAGTAGATCTTTCCACGTGGTTTACACTTGATGTTCCTCTCTGTGAGAATAAACTCGCCAATGGCCTAAATAAATATATGCAGAAATAATAAATATTTATAATGTAGCTTTAATGAATTAACTACAGTAAGTCTCCTAATAATATGAAAACTCTAATAGTTCGATCACCTACATTAATAATAATATTTAATATTTGCAATAATTGTTAATGTTTGTATTTTTAGGGTTGGGGAAAAAATATTTTAGCAATTAATTTAGGAGTTTAATTTTTAACTACTTTACACAAGCCAACCATTATTTTAACGTACATCGATACTTGATAGCATAACAATGACTCACAGGGTCGTACATGAATCCATTGACGCCATTCCCCGTCGACAAGACAACCATGGTGGCACTGCCATAAAGTGCATAACCCGCGGCAACAAGTTCTGTGCCAGGCTTCAGGCAATCACTCACTGACACTGGTGCATCGTTTGTCTACCAAATAAATCGCAAACATAACATGTAAAAACATCAATGAAAATAATATGAATTTACACAATAAACTGTCATCTTTCTGAAGTCAGAACTAAGAATAAAAGAAGAATCATTAAATTAATAACTTTGGCAATTAATAATAATAATAATAATAATATGGTCGACTACCAATACAAACTTCAATTTCAAGATGGATGCTACAATGCTGTCTATGCAATTATTTATCCGAATCCGCGATGTAATGAAGGTCGTTATGTCGAGGGTTCACTGTACAAAACATACAAAATATCAAATCCAAAATATCGTCATCTCACCTTTCTATAAATCCCAAATATTGACCCAATGGAGACGAGACAATCAATGTTTGAGGAACCATCCAAAGGGTCAAAACATACAATGTACTTGCCCTGAAAAAATACGATCAACCACAATGGAGTAAGTATAAAATTACAATGGAAAGTAAAGAAAATACTCGCCTTGAACTTAATGCAAAATTATGATAACATAACCATATCATGGTCAGAATATTTAAAGTTAATAATGATAATAATATTGATAGTATTATAATAATGATAATAATAATGATAATAATAATGAACTATAATGATGATGATAATAATAATGAACTATAATGATGATGATAATAATAATGATAATAATTAATGATAATAATAATAATTAATTATAATAATAATAATGTACTTATGTAATGTCTAATATTCATCCAGGATGCAAAGATGGCCATATTAATTGTGCTTCATCTTACCCGTCTTTCGGTTTCCACTTCAATGACAGTTTCATTCTCCTCCGTCACAAGTAAACACGTGGTATATGAAGACTTGAGCATGTTGACAAACAGGTCGTTGGACAGGACGTCCAATTTCTTGACGTGATCACCTGATACATTGTCTGTTCCTGCCAGGCCATACCTACCCAAAATACAAACGGTATCATCATTTGGACCCGCTTTCAAGATTTTAAACTCATATAATGGCTTGTCAGTTTACTGCAGGTTAAAAACTGCAACACCTATAGCACCGAGTGTTGCTGATGAACTGAAAATGGCAACTGTATAGATACCAAATGCATTTCAGAAACAACATTTTATATTTGGCTGTTATGTCTGACTTGTGTGTTTTAAAGTTCTAGGCTGTTTAATTACTAGGCAACTATATAGACACAGGCAGCACAACATACATTATATTATGTCAATTAATATCAGTATTTATAACGTACCATGGGGCAGGATTGTAAAGGTTTTTACTATAGGTATTTTCTTATTTTATTTGTTTTGTTTTAGAGCCACTTTCAAGATTCTTTAACTTATTTATCACGTTTTTTTTTATATACAAATCTAAAGATTTTTTGTTTTACTAATATAAACTAACCAACTTTATGTGTAGTCAAATCAAATAGTCTACATAATTTCAGATAAATATTAAGTGTTGTCAGTACACTAGTTAACTACTTGCACCATTAAGTAGCTCTGGAATAAAACCAGCTTCAAACTGGAAGAAATGTACATTACAGCCTAAGCTTTAACTGGGTTATCAAACTAAGCATATAGGAGTAGTTCCAAAAGTTCACTACAGGACAATGACATGGACAGACTAAAACATGTACTAGTGAGTTCAGAATTAACGCTTGTTCTGCAATTAATTCATTATTATTGACATATAAGTGAAAAATGAGAACAAAACTTCTTTGGAATGAATACACGCATGCTTGCAATCTTTTTCTTGCAATATCAAATAACATAATCTATATTTAGAGGACCATGATGTACAACATGAGTTACCTGACCGTAGTGACTGTTTATGGTCAGATTGCGAGTACTTATGACTGGATTAGCCCCCGAGATTATCTAAATATTAGCTTAGAGTCGATGTCTTAACACTAGTACTTCCAGCAATTGCAGCGTCAGCTGATTTATCGTCAATAATTGTAAAATGACACTGACGCAAGATAGGTTATTTGTCAGTTATTTGTCAGTTGCTACTCTATCCATTATATATTTCTAGAGTGAGTGATTATGGAGTTTAACGTTGCTATGAGAATCTTTCACCCATTTGCGACAAATATATTTCTAGAAGCGCTTTATGGAAAATTTGCTCACGTGAACCCACATGCCTTCACGATGCCATAAAATCAAGTCGCTTCTAATGTCATCCATATATTGACAGTCACCAACAAAATACCACGTTTTACCACCATATTTAATCATTTGCAAAAACTATATTCATGGAAGGCAACATGGAAATTGAGTTTTAAAATTTTTTTAAATCAAGATATCCTCCTTTGCTAGTAAAGTAAGTAAACATGGTAAAGCTAGAATGTGACATGAAACCAATGCTGGAAATTATATGGCCAAAATTATATGCATTTTATAAATATTAATGCTCTGCTTTAAAAAGATTAATTATAAATAAATATACAGTGAATCCGGCAATCTCCATCAATTTGTTGAATAATTTATTTAGAAGAATTGACTGCAATAAAATTTAAATAAATGTTATATGAACAGAAAAACGGATGTACAAACTTTTATATGAACTGCTTCACGGATTCATACAGTTTGCACATCGGTTTTTCTGTTCATACCTCAATAAACATAAAAAAATATTGCTGTCAATCCTTAATTGAATTAATTAAATCTAATCCAATTTGTTGAGTAATTTATTAATAAATAAGAAATATTGAATGCAATTTTATTAATGTTCATCAAGGTATGAACAGAGAAACAATATGTATGCTGTAGGAATCGGCTAGCCGATTCATAGTTTGCACAGTGTTTTTTCGGTTCACGCGTAAACTAAAGCCAACTGATGACTCTCTTGACCATGTTGACCAGCTGTCTCTCTCAAACTAGATACATCAATATAAATCTAGATCGATAGTTGCAAAGCAAGGGAACAAACTACATTCCCACTATGACAACGGTGACCCCGATTAAAACATAGCCATGCGATAACCTAAATTGCATCAAGGTAGTCTAGGGTTTAGGTAAACAGCTGATTCACGCATGCATTGCAGCGGTGTCGGCGAAACAAAAGCGGGTCAAACCTCAAGGCCACTACAATATCTGCAAATCCTCTGACTGCGCTTCCTTACATTCCTGCAGTGCATATCCATCTTATACTTGGGGAAATATTGCTGATATTATATACTACTTACAGACTGTGGATACCGGCTTTTCTGACAGCTGACGATGTGGCTTTGATCGCAGTGAGAATCGAATTTAGGAGCTGTGTCAGGTCACCAGTCGCTTTCGGATGTTTTCGCTGCTCTTCCAGCACAAACCTCGTCAGCGTGATGCAGTTGGTGTCTATGGCGGTGCTAGACGACGACATTTCGGCAAACAGGTCACTACACTAGCTGCATGCAGGAACTAACTCACCACTCTACTGTCAAGCGAAGCTGCAAAGTGCAAAATGACGATGTGACTGAGACTCTACGCGTGAAGCGTAAACAGATCACGTGACATGACCCTATTTTTCTCATTGGTTCAGAAAGACACACCTCCGTTGTATATGAAGGGATTTGCACGTGTTTTATACACGTGAATAATGGAATATATCATACATTGGCACGCAAATATCAGATTGACAGTTTATAAAAGTGATTGGACTTTTAACATATAGCCTAAATACGTTAAAAAACCCCATTAAAAACAGCTTATTTAATCGTCTTGCATGATTATTTCTGAACATAAGTACGTGCGGAAATACACGTATGTAGTATAGGCTGCATGACCTACATATGTGTGTCAACAACTAAACGTACTCCACCTATATACAGAGGATGTTTGCTTCTGAGAGTAGACCAACAGAGCAGTGGAAAACACCAGAGGATGATGCAATATAAAATAACAATTGCTTTGATATATTTATTCCTTGTCTGAAACATTCATTTGCCACCCATAATACATGTATGCCTACTAGTATTCATTAGGCTATAGGGCCTGCATTGCCTACAATCTTCGTTAGCATAATACAGTTTTGGTCTGAAGGATAGCGGCTTCATAGCCTACCATTTGGGGAGCGATCGAAATACCGTAAGGAATCTTAAGAAACAATTCGAACAAATAGATGTATAATAATGATCAGAATCATAGGCCTATGCCCATTAATTAATGCGATTTAATATCGCATTTAGGCCTACTTATAACTTTTGTTAGAGCTCGTGATACGTTACTTAATGGGAAAACAAAGCCAGTTATATTCAAATCTATTATCTTTATTAATCAGCTATAACAACTATAACAGCATAACATAATCATTCCTAATAATTATATCACGTAGGCTATATATTATGCTTATATTTGCATGTCTATCATGATTTCAGTGTCCATACTACCAGCACCATTATTTGTCCACACCACTGAGTTTCATTTGGCTTCCAAAAGATTGTGAATGAGAAAATATGGCAGTGTTTATAGAGAACATATCGCCGATATTGTATTCGTCTTCCCCATGTATAGGCCAGGCCCTATGTCTAGTGCCCAATGGCTTTCCAAGGAAATATTTATAGTGCATTAAACATAATGGTCGTTTTGATACTTATTCTCCAACAACTCGAAGGTCAAACAAACAGAACACTTCATGAACATTTTTATTACCAACTAAATATCTCGCATGAACCAGATATTTTCAATAACAACAACAGTATTTCTTGTGATATGACTAAAAAAAAGTGTGAAATGTGGAAAACAAATAATTGTCGTTTTAACATGTAGAGCCTACATGTACATCCATTTCCATCTCAGGTCACAAAATCTGGGTAAACAACAAAACAACTTGATGAATGGAAAATGAAATGTAGAACTACCTCATATAAACTATTATCTCGATACGTATCGAAAGCTTTCGCTGCGACGAAAAACACTAATTCAATCAATCAAAACATCGAATCATGCTTGTTTATGTATTATTGGTACACAGGATCATTTGGAAACGTCCTGTCGTGCAAGGTAAGAACAGACAAAAAGATATTAACTGGATTTAACCTGTACCTTTCTAAAAACGATGTAATGCATATTAACTGGTGTACCATTAAACTTTAGGTAGCTATACTTTATGCATAGATATAATGTCTAGAAACGTTATAATGGAATCATGGTTATTGATGTTACTGAATCATCATCCGCAGACGTTTCTGCAACATCAGCTATAAGTCTTTGATGTCAGTATAGTTTGGTAAGCAACAAAACACAATCTCGGATTGTAAGTTTGAGGCCCAGTTTGCAAAGCCTGGCGATTATGACGTATCAACGTAGGGAAAATGCCCGACATACCGCCATACGTTGGAAAACGACGTTGAAACAACGTTAGATTGTATGGACTAAATGACGTTCTAACGTTGGATTCAGTTCTGACATTGTTTCAACGTTGGCTTGTTATCTGGGGAGTTACAGGTAATATACAAGTTATAACATTTCAGTTATGAAAGAGTACACTAATACGTGCAAATATTGTTAATACTATTCACAATATTCTATAACATTGCTTCTTGGAGGTGAACATTGTTCAATGTTTAAGCCTACAGGCCTTCGGAGCCAAGGTTCCAGGTCATCTTTCACCACTGCATACATATTTCTATTGTAATCACAATATTTATTCAAATTCATCATTCCATTTATTCAATCATATATTCACTTTTAATCAAACTTATCATTTTTAACCCATTTATATTGTATAGTTAATTAGTTCACCGTCACGTATGGGTGAAAGATTCCCGCTGTGACGTAAAACAAAAATTCACTCACTCACTCACCCAGGTCATATCAAGATTTATTCAAACTATGCCAGTGGCCTTGACAGAGTTCTGTCCCTTTGTGTCATTCCTGTGTGACTGGCTGTACAGGTTGGTGTTAGGTGAAAGACACCCATTTTTAAATTACGGCTCTCTGGTGAGTTCGTATGCATATGGTATTCTTAGAAATTGTTTAAATAACACTTAATTTATTAATTTACTTTAATTTAATATCCATGTACAATGTTGTGCATGTATAAATGAGCAGGTTGCCAACGAGTACTATATGTATATTTTGTTAAATTCGGGGGAAATGTGTGGGGACTCACTTTTGCATCGACACCGGTTGTAGAATATTATATTTTGCATTAAAATGACGGTCCCTAATTGTGACAAATTACTGGATAGATGCGAGTGATCGAAAGATGAAGGTATAATCATGTGCTTGTCGGTTGTATTAGATGATTGGTTGACTATGTCGGTAAATTTCGCATTTTGCCGATGTCGGTGATCATGGATCGTATCGCTGTAGTGTTAATTTTATGCTGGCAGGCAAACTTTGACGTTAAAAAGACGGTTGTAATTTTTAGAGAAAAACCATGAAATCATGATTCAGATCTTTGTTATAGGCCGTTCTACTCGAATCTACTTGTAATGGCGATTTAGTAACTTAAATTTCAAGATATTTACGAAAACGTGTCAATATAGCGTGATTTCCATATGGAGCGAGACGGCATAGTCAAGTGAGTTACCTTTTTGACGCGATATTGATAGGATGCGATGTCTGTAGAGTGGTAATGCAGTTATCATCCTTGGTCTTGTCAGTACCAGCTGATGCTCGCAGGTTTACTGTAACATTCAGAGCTACGGATGTTGCAGGTTTCCTCCTGCCCTAAACTGACAAGGCGTGATATAAGTGAAAGAATCTTGAAAGTGGCTCTAAACCCCAATTAAAAAAATATATAAAAAAATTTAATAGTATATATAGACACAACTATGGTATTTAGGTAGGAATACATATTCTTCGGGAATGTACCTATGCTTAAATGAAAGATTTTGATTTTAATATTTCAGGTTCCACCATTTCTAAGAACAATGGTTTTGGGACGGTATACATGAGACTTGAAACCACTGCAACACATTGATTGATCTTCTCCACCAACTGCTGCAATCATCACCACCATCATCATCATCATCATCATTGTCATCGCTATCATCATCATCATCAATATCATCGTCATTGTCGTCATCATCGTTATTGTAAACACTATTATCAACACTGTCATCGTCTTTTTTGTAATCGTCATCGTCGTCAAAATCGGCATCAGTCAAACTATTTACACCACCAATGTTATCACTTTATTACAATATACTAATGTGCCATCTTCACCCTGCCATTCTGAATGTGTATCTGCTAACAGTGTGTCCGCAATGACCTGATGTATGAGTGCTTTATTCACCGCACACCGTATATATATTTTGGCTATCATTGATATTGCTCGTCAGCTATTCCAGCGATATCCCCTTACTTCAGGCGTAAATTTTGTGACCTCATTTGATTGTTGTACCCATTATGATGTCATAGCAGTCACATGACATTGCGGATCATATCTGCTTCGCTTTTCACTTTACGTGATTTCTTGTTGAGATTCAATTTATCTTTTTTTTATATAAATGTAGATGAGAATATTAAATTCCTGACTTTTGATATATGATATAGCAAAGCTTAATAGGAATTACAATTTTAGATATTTGGGAGAGTTTCTTAGTATGCAAGGAATTGTTATCATTTATGTTTTTATTATTTTATTGGACCTGTCGTTTACCCATATTCAACATTATGTGCATTACGTCACATAATTTACGCTTCAATGTGGGCAAGCCTGTCAAATGTCACTTGATCAAGAAAATTATATGACGTAATACGCAGGAATTATGTATGAAGTTGATATTGAGAAACCTATAGGTCTCTAATACCACTGATTTTACACTGGATAATAAAGTGTAGATGTTGCGTTATGTGCAGCTATCGTTTTTAGTCGAATCAAAATGTTTTGAATATGAAGATTCAAATCATTCTTTATCTGAATGAAAGGTATTCCACACCATTCTTTAGAGGCAGTAGTTGTATATGTTTTAATTATCTATGCTGAATCTAGATAGAAAGGAGGTTGTGTAGTAGTTAGTTTGACACTTCTTGAGAGTGCACCTCACTTCGATGTCGTTTCTGCAGTGGGCAGTACTACACTACTGTGTAGGGACGCATGGAGTGCACTGGCTCGAAGCATGCTGCGCAGTTGTCACCCTTGGACTCGTATAGGCGTTGCCATGATTGTTGCAGGCTCTCATCCAACTTTAAGCACATTGCTTTATGATCACTAATATACTGGCATAATAAAATGGCGTTGAACTCGAGGTTAGTCTTTCATTGGACTTGGTACTTTATTCCTGTCTAGACCTCCGCTTACTCGCCTGCCATTGTTTATTTTAATATGTAAATTAGAAGCTAGAATGTGGACATTAATAATCACAATGACAAAGCAGGATACACCATTTTAATCTGTCATTTTGTCATGTGGCATGTGGCTGAAAGATTCCCACTGCGATTTTATGCAAATAATCACTCCCTTGTCTTCCATTTTGATTTTCTGTACTTGGATCATGCTCCAATATATTGTTGGTTCTTTTAGTGCTGATACTTAAGATCAAAGATGGATATATTTCAACAGCTAGATATTGTACTAAGAACTGGAAATTCAATACTGTTAGATGCATGTTTTTCACCGGTATAGTTGTTTGTGTTGTAGAAAAAGAAAATAATATGAAGTAAAAGAAATGTTTATATACCAGTCAGCTTTTCAATAGTTGATGGCGTTTTTCTTGAGACGACCTTTAAATTTGAGGATTTTTTTTGTTTAGCTACTTCGCATTGCCTTATTTGAAGTAACCAGTTGCAATATGCAGTCTTTGACATGTACAGGGTGACACTGTTGTAGCAAGCATGAGTATTAGGATGGTGGCCTGGCCCTCATTTCATGATGACATCCTAACTAGTTAGGAGCTCGTAAACCAGTCCTAAAGGATATCACCTCGTAACAAGTGTTTCACGACGACGTCGCAAGGCTTATTCCTTCCTAAGGAATATAACTTATGAGGTGATAAACTGGGTCATAAAGTTAGGAGCTCCTAAATTTAGGGTGTCGTGAAACGGGGGGCCTAATGTTTTAAACATGTCACCAAGAAAGTATTATCTTGTGTATTGTAGATATCACTGTTGTAGTATGAATGGTCGTGTGACTTTGTGTCTGTAAATTAGAACATGATTTATAGTAGATAGTTTTGAACGGCATCAAATGTCGTCAGTTCAGTGTTTGGAATATATTAACAGTTGGTTTTGGGGTCATCAGTCAAGTGGATGGCAACAAGACACGATGCTCCCCACTAATATTTCCATTCCAAGACACGATGTTTCCCATTAATATTTCCACTCTTTGTATTGTATTTAATACATATCCACATATATATTTATTACTTCATTGTGAACACTTCAGGTGATATGCAGCCTAAACATGAATCAGTTTGGTGCCAAATACACATGTGATATACCACAATTGCCTGCTACTAGGAAAGAGTGGTCACACGGTCAGAGGTCTGCTTCTTCCTTGACCAATGAAAGAGATGCTTTTATTGAGATAAACGTGTAGTTGTTGGGAGAAGTTAGAGTGCAGGCACCAGAAATGTTCTGTATTGTTTCTGCATAGAGTGAGTACACTATCCTAGCTGCAGTAGTTGTGTTGTATAGTGCTAGGGGGGAGGGGAAGGGGGGGGGGGGGGCACTTTGTGTTAGTGATGCCATTCTTCTGCTCAATGGTTCTTCATGTGCATACACATTACATACAAAGCACCTGCTCTGTAGATTGGTGTGTCCCTATATACATGTTGTTTGTGATGAGGCGGCACAATGCTATGTTACTTTGTTTCAACTCCATTCATTTTCTTTAGGGTTGTTTGCATATCATTGGTTAAAACCTGTCCATCAACAATTAACATTCTAGAAAGATTACGCTCGCTAATGGTTCCGATACTCCGTATGCAATTTGCAGATCTTTGACCAACTAAATATGTATCCTGATATTAAATATCTACACTGTTCAATTTGAGCAGTCTAAAGTGAATTACCTTTCTGACGCATTATTGATGCGTTGTCTGTAGCGTGGCAATGCAGTTATCATCCTTGGTCTTGTCAGTACCAGCCGATGCTCGCAGGTTTACTGCAACAT
>JAUTBT010001119.1:0-10844 GCA_032361225.1 Lepetodrilus schrolli | reverse complement strand
TGACGCGATATTGATAGGATGCGATGTCTGTAGAGTGGCAATGCAGTTATCATCCTTGGTCTTGTCAGTACCAGCGACTTTAAACCCCAATTTAAAAAAAATAAAAAGCTGCATTCTTTTCCTCATATCACGCCTTTTCAGTTTGCGACAGGAGGACACCTGTAACACCTGTAGTGCTTAATGTTGCAGTAAGCCTGTGAGCACCTGCTGACGAACTAAGGATATTAACTGCACAGTTACAGAATTATGACTTCTGTAAACATTGATACCGGGGTCCTTGTAATGGGACTCGGTGTACGACGTGACCACCATGCTACAAATACTGTATGCCAGTTCTGTGTTGTTTTATTTAATGTAAATCAGATTCCACTGGCACCACGGTATGTCAGGTGTAAATCGCGGGTTACTATTTCACTCAGCTTTATTGTATACATGGGAGACTACATCATGTCATTTGTGCGAAAAGAATTCTAATCGTGAATAAGTACCAATCCCCACGTAACCATGGTAACCAGTATGCTAGGAAGTTTATACCCAATCCAAGTATACCTGATCTCCCATATACTAGGCCTGCAATGATACATTTTCTTACAATATGATACCTATCACGATTCACATGTGACGGTATGATACCTCAATAATGTGTTTGATCGGAAAAACTAAAAGATACTTTGAAGCCGAAATATTGCCACCGAATGATTTGGCAAATCCAATGGTGGAGATCAGGGGTCACATCCCTTTTATTACTAAATTTGACTGAATCTCGGTTGCAAAATGTATTTAATTGCAGAGACATCTAGGGATTAATTTTGCAACCAAATAAATGAATTTACCGTTTTTGTGTATTGATACGTAGCCGTGTGATGCCATACGTGATTCGTCAAAATTTGTATTGTGTTGCACCAGTGAATCGTTGCACCCCTACCATATACCCTGTCAACAAGGTAAAACAAGATATCAGAATTCGATTTTAAAACATGGTTTATTACTAGTTATTTAATAGTTAAGTAAACATGGTAAATTAGCATGTACATATCGTTAGCATATGTCAGTCTTAAACAACATTGTTACATTTTTATGTTACATCTATTATGAAAAATGTAACAAAAATATATATTGTTGATTTTTTGTGCGTTATGTATGAAAAATGTAACAAAACATTTTGTTACATTTTTTCGTTTCAAACTACAACTGATTGTGTTGAATTTGATTAACATAATTAATGTCAATGCTGAGGTTCTAATTATGAATTTACAGAATTGGTGACATCCGAACCAACTACTGCATGGTTGCATCTATGAAAGATGGCTCCTTGGACAACAAAGCTCACACGCTGGATGTTGCTGACCTCATCCAGCGAGCGAAGGAAATGTACTTCAAACAGCTCAACATCACCACCACTCGTGTCAACTCAAACTCTAGGCACGGCCACACCATCGACAAACTGCGCACGTGGCACCAGCCCGTCTCCAGCAAGCCGTTGTCACAGATGGACAACCACATGCACAACAACAATCACAACAACAACAATCACAACAACCACCAGTTATCTCCTTTATCGGACTCCAACACGAACAGCGAAAACAACGACCACAACAACAGGAAGTTCAGCCAGAATGTGAAGAAGCAGCAGAAAGTGCCACTCCCACAGCAACTGTTCAACGCCTTCGACAACCGACAACCGTTCGGACAACTGGACAACGGTCAGCCGTTTGTGCCGCCAGATTTCAGTGTTCCCCCTCCCCCTGTGAACTTCAAGCCATGGCAGGCCCCTGGGGCGTACTCGCCCCCAGCTAGAAACAAGAACCTCAACTTTAGCTTCCGTAATCATGGCAACAAGAACATCAACTTCAAGCAGGTGCCTCCGAAAATGAACATCGACCGTTTTCACTGGCAGAAGGATGGCATGAATAAAATTGGAAGTTAGACGTAGGGATTATTTTGCTTTGTTGTGATTCTCTGGTGCAGTTGTTTCATACTTTTCACATAATCAAATTTTTAGTTTCATTTGATTTGTTCTTGTGTGATATCAATTTTCTACTCGTTTATGTAGGTTTTATCTAAAAACAGCTACAAATTAAGATATCCCTTATTTTTCTATTTTAAATGTGTTTGCTGTGACCACAACTGTTCTAGTAGCTGAAAATACCAGTACTAGTTAATTGTGATGGCTGAAAGGTCGCCAGATCACACAGTTCCTTTGAATTTGTCAATGGGCAGCCATGGGTTATGATTTCATTTCTACAGAATGTTTGTTTGTATTCACCTGTGCTCTCTCTGATTCAGTTTTCGTCACGTATGGGTGAAAGTTTCCCACTGTGACGTAAAACAATAATTCACTGACTCACTATGTTTCAGTTTAATGTCTTCCTGTTAGATTTATGGTTTCAGTCTTGTAATGATCACCAATAGTCAGGTAACCATGGTTAACAGCGTACTTTGTCAACAATTATCTTTGATTATTGATATGTTTACCAAATTACAATCATTGCTCATGCAGACATTTCAC
The DNA here is from genome assembly GCA_032361225.1 of Lepetodrilus schrolli. Taxonomy (NCBI): domain Eukaryota; kingdom Metazoa; phylum Mollusca; class Gastropoda; order Lepetellida; family Lepetodrilidae; genus Lepetodrilus; species Lepetodrilus schrolli. Next base: position 8,335 of record JAUTBT010001119.1, on the reverse strand, counting down.
TGCCCAAATCTCATTAGCTGAATTTTCAATTACCATTGGTAAATAACTGAAAAACCAATGGAGATCTCCCAGTCAGCTTCAAATGTAGTTATCTCCCCTTACTGTCTCTGAATATGTATTAAGATAAACCTTTGTTTCTGTAACATGAAAGTAGAACCTACTTTTATGACATTACCTATCCCATTATTGTGGCAGCTTTCCTTAATGATCATGGAGACAAATTTTGTTCTGAAAATCCTTATAACCATGGTTACATTGCTACAAATTACATGCATCACAATGATCATGTTCTCATAGTTATATGCAATACTTGTAAGAATATGTGAACTCGATTTGGTTTTTAGTTCCATATATCTGAACCATTCTGTGAACTGCTGAAGTATCCGATGTTGTTCGTCACGTGTGTATCAACTAAGCGTAGTCACTATTTTCATATTGTGACAATTGCCTGTTGTGCAGGCCACACATGAACAGCGCCATCTGTGGGATAATTAAGGTGCAACTCTTATTTCAGTAAATAATTAATATGAAACAACAACAAAACCACAAAAAAAACATTTGTTAATTTGTATTTTTTGTACCATTAATAACATATCTGTCTATATGGCTAGCAGCAAATATGTTAAACACAATACTAAAAGCTAGTAGCTCTACCCATGCATGGCACAGCACTGTGAACACTATGATAACACTGAAGACAGATTGGTGCTATTATGATCACCAGACTCTGCCTATCACTGCCCATTGATTGGAGGTCTGCTAAAACCATGGTATATTAAATTTGATGTTACTGTCCTTTCTTTTTTTAATACACCATTTAATACCATAGTTGTCCATACAATTGCCTGGATTTCTCACTTTGTCATATTTACCCAGGAACATTGTTTATGATGGCTGATACTGTGCAATGCATATGCTATCATCCATCAATTGGGATTATTTCTGATTTCTAAGAAATTGTATGCTCATTTGCCACAATTGAGTTTTCATGTGTTATCGTCACAACGATGGTTGGTTATATGTTACCATGGTTAACAGGGGTACATTGCCTCCATTTTCTATTTTCACTTCTGGAGAACAACTTTGCTATTCTATTTTGCAATAATCCCATGTTTTGTCGTGTTTTATCATTACTGTTATGAAGTGTTTTATGCTATATTGCAGAGTCTATTAGTCTTTAATTATTACAGGAACTTGTTGGTCTTTGGTTTTGGTTTGCTTGGGTATCCTTATGATATGATGCTAGTTTAAAAATGAGGTTTTACTGCATGGTTATGCTGTAGCTAGGCAATTCTGCAAGTACATTGCAAACTTTTTGGAGGGAATTTCTATGTGAATAGAACATTATTGGGCCTGTCAAATTCATACTCTGAAGGATCTGAATTGAAAATCAAATGGAACTTTTGTTGGAAGGGAGGTAACTCTTGACACACAATTCACATTTCCTTACACAACAAGCCCCCGTTTCACAAAGGCCTCCTAACTATTTAGTAGCTCCTAAAGCAGTCCTAAGTGTTGTCACCTTGTAACAAGTGTTTCACGACGACATCACAAGTCGTATCCCTTCTTATATCAGCATCTAACTTAGGAGGTGATAAACTGGGTCATAAAGTTAGGAGATTCTAAATTTAGGATGTCGTTGTGAAACGCGGGCCAGGAGATGATGTTGGCTTTGATTGTTCTCAATGATTATTGTATGTTCTTGTTCAAATTTGCATTTATTTTATGTTCATAGTTTGGTAATATTTTTTATTTATTGCTTTTAAAATAATGAGATGTTTGCTGTTTTCCTTGTCTTCACCCCAAATATTGTTGTAGGTAGAAGATTTAGATCTATCCCAGAATACTGTTATGTAATTTTATTATAGATGGTTTAACTATCTCAATATTATATATTTGTTGGTGATTTTGTGAAGGATCACATTAGAATCATTTTGTTACTTTTACCAGGTAAACATTTGTCTCATTAAATAGCTACTGAAAATAAAATTTTCATTCATATGAAGAAACATGTTTAGGCCATCTTGTCTCATGTCCCGTCGTAAATGTTTGTGAACAGTGAACATGGTGATCATGGTAATAATGACATTTCATACATTTTGATAATATAAAAACATCTTTATGTAGACTCAAAACCCATGTTAATTTGTATTTTTCTGTAGGGTTGAGTCTTAGAACTTGAATCATAGTTATGATAGTGGATTGACATATCCAATATATACTTTGTTAAGAATATTATTTTTATTTTTAGTTATTTAAATGTTTGTTGCTAATTATTATCTTGCAATGAGGACCAACACTGCTCTCTTAGCCACACAGATTACCTGTCACAGATTACAAAACCTTACTGCCATGTGGGATACAGAATCTTTAACACTCTCCATGCATGCATGTGCTTAACCCTCTCCATGCTGAGATGCCCCATAGAAGTGTGGCAGTGCCTAACAGCAGGGAGAGGGTGAGAGGGTTAATCCAGCAGGGAGAGGGTTACGGTTGAATAATCCCTGACTGAATAATAAACCTAACATTTGTTTGACAATTATTAAGTGCCTATACTAACAATTAGTATGATCTAGAGTAGTTAGCTTTTCTAGGGAAGCAGTTTAGATTGAAAGCGACAAGAAATGCATTTCTATGGTAATGAGGTAATCAGCCTTTGACCTGAACTTTCATGGATTTTTTTTTTCAAGTGCCACATGATCTATCGGTATGGGTGTGAGACTGTAGACATCTTGACATTTGTTATTGCTAGACTTTAGATGTGTTGACATACAATGGCATATATCCCACACTACCTCTTATACATAAACTCAACAATATTAATTAAGAGCCAGTTAAATTTAACGAAGAATTTCCAAACATGTACAGGCTCCAGGTACTCTTTCAAAATCTTGCAGATGCATTGGAATAAGAATGACACCAGATTCCTAAAATTTGGTAGAAAGCTTCCCCACAAAATATCTGCCGGCCCTTAATTAATTTTGTTGAGTATATTTTACCATTCAGGAAATGATCATTACTTAGTAGTACTAGTAGATCATAGCTGGCTTTACATAGGACTGTTTGCTGCCCTACGTTCAGCTTTTTATCTCGTGTCTTTTTCTTTCGTTACATTGAAATCAGTCGGGTTTTTTTAATATGCATACAATCGCAGATAGTTGACTTGATTTGAATGCACAAGTGCTTATTACAACCAGCTACTTCTACTTCATGTCTTACTGGTTACCATATTTTAATATTTATTGAATTAGAGGAGAGTAGCTATAATTACCAGTAGGCCACTAAGTGAAAACGGCAAAAATACCTGTAAGGGTTTCCCCTTTCCAAAGATTCGTACCACTTTCCCTTATTTCATAACATTTAGCTGAACAAATTATTGGTGGATATTATTCATGTTTTACTGGCTGTCAAGCAAAGTTACATTTCGGAAGGTTGTCATGTAATTGGACATACCTAACAGTTGTGAAAATAGTTTTGGAGGTACAGACAATCTTATCAATGCCATGAGAATGTAGTTTGCAGTTGTAACTAAGGGCTAGTCTAAATTGAGCAGCACTATCTGTGCATTTAACTTAGTTACATAATGTTTCATTTTTTTCTCTCTCAGAAAAACTAAATTTTAAAATATTGTTATTTTTAGTTGGCACTGTTGTGGAATTACTAAATGAGCCGCAGTGATGCATGTTTTATCATGTTTAACACAAGTCTAGCTTTATTATTGTTTGATGAATTCTTCTGACCCTGAGTTTTATGTTTTACATGTTCATGTTACGCAGTTTTCTACATTAATCATGATATGTTCTTATTTATGTGTGTTGAAATATACAGATATAACACTGACATATGTGAAATAGATTACAGAATGGTAACTTATCAGCTTGCATCATTTACTCTTGTGGCATTAGGTAATGTGTTCTTTTTTTGGTGGTTCTGTCCAAACATGTTAGAAATGCAACTAGCGCAATTGACTTATCACGAAGCCAAAGCCCCTTGAAATGCACGTCAAACTTTGCCCGTGGAAAGTATGCAAACAGACGAGTGCGTCTACCCAGAACGTTCTTGTTGGGTTTTCTTCCACACGTTCTTTTACGATAGCATTTATACCTGTAGACCAAATTTTCTGAGATATGCTTGATGGACACATACCACATAGCTAATTTACATACCATTAAGCCACGCACCATAGCTAATTTCTTTCTGACACGATATTGATAGGATGCGATGTCTGTAGAGTGGCAATGCAGTTATCATCCTTGGTCTTGTCAGTGCCAGCCGATGCTCGCAGGTTTACTGCAACATTCAGCACTACGGATGTTGCGGGTTATCTCCTGCCCTAAACTGACATGTCGTGATATAAGTGAAAGAATCTTGAAAGTGACTCTAAACCCCAATTTAAAAAAATATAAAAATACCTTTTTCTTGTAGTTAATCATATACTTGAATAAAGATATGCCAATGGTATGAATCTAATTTGCTCAAGGCATATACCCCACTTGTTTTGCCACGATATGGCTTAACCCTCTCTCTGCTGGGTTAGGCACAGCTACTGCTATATAGTGCATCTCCGGTTGCCTCCAGCATTTCTATAAGACAAATTTCACTTGCCGCGTTGCAGTGTCCTGTGACATGTGGCAGTGGAGTCAGGACGAGGTATGTGGCGTGTATGGTGCAGGACAACGAGACGTCCAATCAGAAGCGCCGGCCAGACTCCATGTGTGACAACACCGGCAAACCGGATGCCCAGCTGCCCTGTAACCCTGGGAACTGCCACGAGAACGTGGACGACTTCGAAATCGCAATCATCACCAGCAACAGCGTGGAGCAGACCAGCCACTGGCGAGTTGGGCCATGGGGACCAGTATGTAGTCTTCTAGAACAATCTTGTATAGTTGAATAAACTGGAACATTCCTGGCATATTTACAGTCTTCTAGAACAATCTCGTATAGTTGTTGAATAAACTGGAACGTTCCTGGCATATTTACAGTCTTCTAGAACAATCTCGTATAGTTGTTGAATAAACTGGAACATTCCTGGCATATTTACAGTCTTCTCAAACTGTTGACTAGTACATTCATAGATAAAAATAATAATTCTAGATAAAATGTATTTCTTAAAACAAATTTTGATACATTTTACTCACGACAGTAATCATTGTGTTAACAGTGCTCCACAACTTGTGAGGAGGGTCGCCAAGGGAGACAAGTGGTGTGCCAGGATGAGAACGGACCCAGTGAAACATGTGACGAGGAGCAGAAGCCAAGCACCACGAGGACGTGCAACAGTGGTGAATGTCCGACCTGGAACCAGGGACAATGGACTGAGGTCAGCCGCTATAAATCTGGAATTTTAAATCGGTTAAAATAATTTACTACTACATCTACTACATCTACATCTACTACTAATTTACATCTTCAATGTAGGCTTTGTTATTAAAAAAAAGAAAATCAGAGCATATTTTGTTCAATTAAAATACTGTATTTAGTCAATGATCTCACCTATCATGATTAAGGGAGTTGTCTCCCTTATTGTGACTTTTGTCAATGAATTACCTCCCTGGTTTATTTATTATGTGATTTTCACAGACTACAAATGGGATAGAATAACATAATACAATAAAAAATAAATTAAATCTTTTAATAATGTTAAATATTGTTATAAAGTTAAATATTGTAAAAAAATTACTTTTTAATTTTTAATTAAATATTGTAATAGTTAAATAATGTACTGAAGGTAAATGTTGTAATCTTGCAGTGTTCGTCGGAGTGTGGTGAAGAAGGTCAACAAAGCCGCGCTGTGCGATGTCAGCTGCCTAAAGGACAGATCCTGGCGGATGCCAATTGCGACGTGTTCACGCGCCCGACTGACGCCCGTCTGTGTCTCGGGGAGTGCAAGTCTTCCTCTAATCACTGGAGAACAGAGTCGTGGTCTTCGGTAAGATACCAGGCCTATCGTAGATACACCCGCCGCCGGAATCAGCACTATAGGTGGCGCCTCAGACACCAATATGGCTGAGGAAATGCTGGGGAGTTAGTGATGTACGATATAAATGTACACCTCAGTTGTAGTTTGTGATGTACACAGTCCCCTTATTTGTAGTCCAGTCTCAGGTTCTATATCATTATATTTGTCATCCTATTTTCTGAGTTTTTGATTCTATCTCGTCCAATATTAGTTATTGTTTTTAGCAAAGTTAATGCCGTACGTATATGTTTTAATGTATTTCATTTATTGCTTCCAAAACTGTATATTATTTGTGTGTGGGGTTGGGTGTTATCTTCCATTGATGGCTGTATTACTTTTACCTACATTATTTATTACATATCCTGCACATGAAATGACACATATCGTATTCAACCAATATTGATGCACTAAACCAGTATTAATAACACATCAGTATTGACGCACTAAACCAGTATTAATAACACATCAGTATTGACACACTAAACCAGTATTAATAACACATCAGTATTGACGCACTAAACCAGTATTAATAACACGTCAGTATTGATGCACTAAACCAGTATTAATAACACATCAGTATTGACACACTAAACCAGTATTAATAACACGTCAGTATTGACACACTAAACCAGTATTAATAACACATCAGTATTGATGCACTAAACCAGTATTAATAACACATCAGTATTGACGCACTCAACCAGTATTAATAACACATCAGTATTGACACTGTTTAGTTCCGTCTGTGTCTTTTTGATCATATCAGTTGCTTGCATTATTGACTCGCCGGGTCATAGTTATCAGTATTGCGGAGAAATACGGGTGAACTGTGGGAAGTTGTACAAAACTATGTTGTGAAATAATCTTATAATTCACTTATACCGTGTCTGTGTTACACCCTGTTACATGTAACATGATCAGTGCGTTACTATGGATGGACATACCGTATGCTTTCTTACCAGTTATGGTAACTACTCGTGTTACCATGGATACACCCATATATTTTTGCCACTATGCACGTTAGGGTTACTGCTTGTATGACTATGGATACACTTCATCTCCGATTGTTATGTTTAGTCCACATTGACCATTTTACCTATTTTCAGACATATCATTTCTATTTATCCATTTCTAAAACATATTAATAGTTATTCTAACATTCTTCTTTTATCTAATGAAAATATTTTTATCTATTGCTTTATGATAAATACCCCTCACGGAGCTCAGCAGTAATTTACAAATTGATTTTCAAACATATCATTTATATTTATTCATTTCCTAAAGTTATTAATAGTTATTCTAAAATTCCTCTTTTATCTAATGAAAATATTTTTGTCAATTGCTTTATCATAAATACCCCTCACAGAGCATAGCGTGGATATTGTCAACACAAGATTTCTGTCAGATACGTCTTCAAAGAGGTGTGTTATTTCTACTTTGAAGTTCATCTATCACATAACTATCATGACGAGATATATACGTAGACATGTGATGGAGGATATGATGGATGTCGCCCGGTGAGAATTTGTCTCAATATTGTTTATGTTTCTGGTGGAGTAGTTTTGTAAACACGAGCGACCCTGGGGAGCTACAGCTGATATAGTCCTAATTAATACCCCTGGAAATACATCCACAGATTTCTAGTGATCTATATATTACTCTTTAAATATTCATTTTAATATTATTAGTTTAACCAATCAGTGAGATGGTTTTATGTGATTTTGACAATATTTATGGTCTGTAGACTTAGTATCCCAATCTTCCCAGAGTTTTGTTGAAACTGGCCTCCACTGGAGAAGTTTGCAAGCCCTAGACTTTTCAAAACATATGCACTTTAACTTAGGTTATCCCACCCCTGTAGACCAATCAAATACATACTTTCAGCTAGTCAGTCAGCTGCCATGTAGTTTAATATCATAGAAATGGTTACATGTCTCCATTCTCAAAGGAATTATAATAATAATAATTTTTATTTTTTTTAATTAAAAAAACCAAAACAACAACTAATAATAATTATAATAATAATAATAATAATTGCTTTTAAGTAGCACATCATTCATAATATGTACTCTGTGTTTCGGGAATAAATTTAATGATGGGTAAAAATTTACCAACTTTAATTTAATACCAAATTGCTGTCTTAATGTGAAGTTTTCTCAATGAATGCAAGTTAAATCCAGCTATAAAATGGAATAATATTGTAGCATATACTATATAAGGTATTTGGGTGGGTGGTAGCGCAGTGGTAGAACAGTTGGACTTTGGAGCCAAGGTTCCAGGTTCAAATCCTGCCCCGGGGGCCCCGGCGTCAATGTTCGCGAAAGTTACCTTTCTGACGCGATATTGATAGGATGCGATGTCTGTAGAGTGGCA
>JAUTBT010001118.1:0-10847 GCA_032361225.1 Lepetodrilus schrolli | reverse complement strand
CATGTCAATCAATGTTTATCGCGATTCTTTGGGAGAAAATCGTCTGCTACGCTTATTTTTACAATCGATCAACTTTTACATCTCCATCTTAGCCTAGTTAAGAATTCTTAAGGGTGGCTAAGATAATTCTAAGATAATTCTAAGAAAATTGTTATAAACATCCAAGATGCTTCGTGAATACCAACCCAGGTCATTAAAAGTCAATAAATATTTACAAAATCTAGATAATGTAGAGCTAAGCACCAATCACACCACAGGAATCTGATTATATGCTTAAAATTTTCAAAATAAAACTAAATAAGCATGGTTATATAATATAAACCCAGTCCATTTTATATAACCATGTTTATTTTATTGTATTTTAAAGAATTTTCCAAAAGCACAACTTACCCCAAAAATTAGTAGTGCACATGCAGACCTTGGACCATCTGGGAAATGAAGCAAAATATTTTTCAGTGATTGTTACAGATTTTGGAATAGGTTACAGAAGAACCAAGAGATTCAGAATTGTGAGAAACGGTTACAAATTAGTATCTGTCCTCGAAACGATGGTAGTGCCGCAGTGGAAAAAAACCAGTTTTTCAGCCAATGTAGTTAACATAACCAATCAATGTCAGCATACGCTTACACACCTCCTATGGCTAAAGCTGTAAAGTGCCCTACAGGTACGCACAGCAGTGTAGTATCCTATGTGTTACACACAATGCAATATCATTACATAAGGGACTAGACTGGGATCCTGCTGGTTGGTAATTATTAGGAAATAATTACATAAACAATACTATTGCCCTGTATGACTAAAACTACCACACAGAACTAGTTTTATGACTACTCACTATTGAAATACTGTGGAAATTTGACTGGAAGAACAATACATTCTTTCAAAGAGTCCCTGGTCTTCTTATTGCCAATAACACCTTCAAGCAATATTCTGACATCAGGCGGGTCAACGAAATCTGAAAACATAAAAATAATACAGTGATTCAGTCATCGGTCATTGACCGATACATTTCCTGTACAACCGATTGTTTGTCTGTGTCACAGGTCAAATGACCGATAACAATAATATTCAACTGATTTTTTTCTGTCGACCATTGACATATACTTGCGGATATTTTTATTTTGTTTTCATCATAAAAAAGATCCGCCATACTGTTTCCCAGAAACTCGCAACATTCCGATATCAAATAAGGGTGTATGGAGCTAATATTTTCTTATCTCTCCTCAAGTTGGTCAGATTGTCATAAAATTAACCAATCTTTGAAGAGCTCTCTTAATGCAACTGTATATGGCAGCAAACTAGAATTTTCAATGCCTCCGAAACAATGTCTAAGCAAAATCTTGGATACGTATTATTAAATCCTATTACCTCATATGACACATCCTGTTCTAAATATTATGTTACACCTTGTCATGGTTCAGCTTCAAACACAGAATAAGGCCAGAACAATTTAATGACTTGTGCAGCTGGAATTGTGTTCACTTTTGATAATTTGCTTCACATTTAAAGCTGCTGGGTGTGCTTCCACACTAATATGATAATTCAACTTTTCAACTGCTTTGAACATTTGGTGCAGTAAGAATTGGCTACTCTTTAACCTTAAGTCTTGAGGAGTGAAGTGAATTAACACCAGAACTTGTGAACTGACACCAGAACTTGTTAACTGACGCCAGATCTTGTGAACTGATGCCAGAACTTGTCATAAAATTAATACCCAATATCACTGAAAGGATTGTTGTTATTTATTATTTTCAGCCAATGACTTATTGATTTTTGCCAGTGACTTATTAAGTTTTGGGGTTCCAAGTCCTTGACCTACACATAGCTTTGTGTGTCAAAATCACTGTAATATACATATCCATACATAAGATATAACAAATTTAAATGGTTACAGGAATTTTGAGATAAACGTTGTAGTTGACAAACATAAACTCACAATTTATCACACATGAATAACGATTGGAAAAGTGTTAATGTTGTAATTGTTTTACTGTTTTATACTTCCAAGCACAAAACTTACCGATCAAATATTTACGAATTTTTCTTGTCTTCTCGTTAATAATCGTCTCATCCATAACAGATGTCTCAATACACCTATAGAAACACAATATATACAAAACAAAATTAATTACGGAAAAGGAGCTTTATATGAACATATATATTTAGCTTCATATTCTATTAACAATGACAAATTTCCAAACATCTACAGACTCAAGGTACTCTTCAAGAACCTGCAGACACATTGGAAGAGGAATGGCACCAGATTCCTCAAGCCGAATTCCAAAATTTGGTAGAAAGCCTCCCCACAAAATATCAGCCAGCCCTTAATTTATTTTGTGGAATATAATATATTAATTCATTAACATGCCTTGTATCGCATAGTAACTAACTAACTAATTTAGCAGGTGTTCCATATTTAATTAATTACGCTTGCAGTTCATTAATTACACGTTCACAGTTAATTAATTACACCTCATGATAACAGGGATTTCATCCAGTTGATTCAAAGTTAGGTTATCTGCGGGACTTGCAACAATTAATTAATTACACCTCGTATTTAAGTAACCCTCTGCCTGCTGGATTAGGCAGAGGCACTACTCTTTATGGCATCTCCGGTTGCCTCCAGCATGGAGAGAGTTAAAGCAACTCAAACAGATGTGGCCAATATCTATAGTGTGATTTCACCTATGCCCATTTTTATTACTGGTCATATGTAATATATAGAGACAAATTTGCAAGAATCTGCGCTTTCAGGCATGAAATCCAACTCAAGCCCATCGAAATAAATCCTTTTACCTGTCGATGATAAACAATAGATTGTTTTGAAAATGCATATATGAAGCCTACGTTTCTCATTTACATATACTATGATACTATATATTCGTGAGCCTCCTTGGTTTCCCCTCAATGTTAGTCATGTAATTTGTCCTCATTAGATAGTTATTCAAATTACTGAAGGTGACAACACATGTTTATTGACAGAAATGACCCAGCATTTCACATGCTCCTGCTTACCTAGCAATCTATGTAAATAAATAAACTGGCTGCCAGGGAAATGAGCTGATATATTGATAACAGATGATTTTGAAGGAAATATTTTGTGTTTCAGTCACTTTAATTCATGGATCCGACCTGTCAATCAAGTATGCTATTTCAGTCAATCAGAATTCGAGAATTCCTTCACCGCGAGTTGGTGCGTTGCTAGCCACCATTTTGTTCCACAAACAATCGGCTACTTTATAATCATATGCTCAATATAAAATAGATTTCAGCTGGTTGAGTAGACATATATTTATCTTCGTACTTTCACAAAATCTCTACACTTTGTATATGAAGGGTTTGCTTGAATTGGTGTTTTTCGTAGTAGCGGGAATATTTCACCCATTATGCGACGACATATATGAAGGGGAAAAAACTTGAGATCTCTGTCTGCATTGTTTTCATTTAATTCTGAAATGTTTGTGCATGTGGTCTACACGTAGGTCAAGTGAATTATGATTGTTTGTGTTTTAAGTAATATCAACATTTTTAGTTATCATGCAACTACACCTGTTGATATGGAAACACTGCATATAGGGTAAATGACAAGAATTTTGAAACAAACAACTCGGAGCTCTCCTGTCCGAAACAGTGTAGTTTGTTAGTAATAAACAAATTGTAGTCTGTTAGTAATAAACAGTGCAGTCTGTTAGTAATAAACGGCAAAAGTTGGAGTTCCGGTTACCTTAAATTTAGAGCTGAAAAAATATCTGAATATTCGCAAATGAATAGTATTAGGTATTCCGTAATACCTTTGAGACCTTCTTATTTCAATGTTACTGCTCAATATCTAGTCAGAAAACACAACACTGGAAATTTACTGACCGTACATTCCAGATGTGTGATGTTTTTTATCGAAAGGCTGACAATATAATCGGAAATGACACTTTGTAGCACATTATATTATAATAAGATTTCAAATGAATATTCGAATACGAATAGAATACTTATAAACGAATATTCAATTAGCATCTTTGCTATTCATTTCAGCTCTACATAAATAAAAATAAGAGCTATGCTGTTTTGTACAAGAGAGGCTAGAAAGTAACACCACACAATTATGGGATCCACTTACTCAGTTCCTTTTAACAACATTTTCAAATATTCGGCTCGGGTGAGAAAGCTGTCAATGTTGGAGTGCAGAGTTCTTTTTAATTTATCTGAAATTTCAGTTGCTGAAAAAAATAGCATAAAAACGAAGATTGAAAATACTTCTAATGATGTAAAAGTACGCAATTATTATTACTGGATATGTATTAAATTTAATGACAGACTGTATGAGGTAAACATTCAGACACCCACCCCTACCCCCCAAATGAAAATGCCACAGCAATGTAGAAAGGTCTAACAAATTCTACTTTGTCAATCTAGAATTCCCATATATTACCATGATATGCCTTCATCAGCATCTCGATACCCTGCTTGTAGAGATAAAAAGCATCTAGACTCTCCCGGTTCATGTCTTTGTTCTTAGCTTTTGTAAGTACATTGGTTGCTGAACAAATCCATGTTCGAACAGACTGGAAATAAAATATTTATAAAATGTTCATCCAACACCATCATGACAGTTGACAGTAGTTTACACAATAATGTTCATTTGACATGCTGTCACTGGCTTTGAAATAAGTCTTTAAAACTTTACAATAAGAATACATTTTAGCCAATAGTTAGTAAGATGTAAGATGTAATATCGTGGTGGCACATGGTCCTGTTAAAATTAAGCTAAGCTGGTTTCCGAAAATTGTGCTTGAAGTGTGCTGTAAAATCGACTATATTTCTCTGATTGCATAGTGATATACTAGATAAAACAAAATATGAAAACAATAGTAGATCTATACCTTTCCACCAAATCTCTCTTCCTGCCACTTGTCACAGCTCGACTACGTACAATGTAGGCTTTTAACTGCGCGATAGTCCACGCTTCGTATGAAGCCCCCATAGTAATAGTAATAATAATAATAATAATAATACATTTCTAATGCGCTGGACTCCATGTGGAAAATAACATGCTCGAAGACAGACAAAGACAGTCACTAGGGATAGGCTTGGCAGAAGTGATTTATTGTTTTACGTCACAGTGGGAATCTTTCACCCATACCTGACGATCACTTGGTGGAAGAGGTGACTCTTCAGAAGGGCTTTGAAAGAAGGGTAGTATGGAAGTTCTGTGGGAAGATTCTTCCATTCCACGGCAGCGGTGTAAGAAAATGATCTCCGTCCATAGCGGCAGGACTTCAAAGTAGGGATGTTCAAGGGGACAATAGAGACTTAGCATCAAGCAGGGCCAGTAACATAGCAGGTTTCTCAGCGGCGAACCCCATCAAGAAGTTGACTGTTTGATATCATTCTAGTAGGTGCGCCAGTTTGACTAATTTAAACTCAAATTTTGTAATTGATCTGTGATGTAATCTAAATACTTCACAGTGGACACATTCAGATGTTACTGTTCATGATATACTCGAGCGCTTTGGTATTAAAATTTAGAAGCTATATATTAAAACACGTAATAAACAAAACTTAAACGGAACTAGACTTTTCAGAGCGCATGAGCACAAAACATGAAATGCTCACTATAAATGGAAACAAGTTTGAAAGTTACAGTTGTTGATAGAACATATATGGAACATGTGGAATACCAGTGGAAATGTTGAAAGTTGTGACATACACTAACCTGTGAAATGGCAGCACGTTCAACTGTACCATCTTCACCAGGACATACCTCATCAGGATGTCCTTCTACAAAACAGGACAAATCTTCTACTGGAGGCCCAGAGACAGAATTATCCTCATCCCCTGGATTGCCACTTTCTGCCATAATTATACAGACAGTCTGTTCCGTAATATTTAGTCTCTGTGCTCGCCGTTTGCCCCATAGTACTAGTATTTAGTCTTTGGCTCGCAGTGTGTATTCCAGAATATCTAGTCTCTGGCCTGTCGTTTGTCCCATAATATTTATTATCTGGATCACGGTCTGTTCCTTAGTATCTGGATCACGGTCTGTTCCTTAGTCTCTGGCAGTCTGTTCTGTAATATTTATTCTGGCTTGCAGTCTGTTCCGTAATATTTAGTCTCTGGCTCGCAGTCTGTTCCGTAATATTTAGTCTCTGGCTGATAGGACGGTCATAGCTTTTCGGTCCAAGTTCTGACATATGATCATAATGTAATGATTACTATTACTATATAAATAGATCTAGTCTAATATACGATATATTTCCTTGTATTAGTATCGTATGAGTCTGTTTACATCCTATATTATCATCATCCGTTGACAAGAAGCAAACATGTACTTATGTCCGCGTGATTTTTGTGTTACGGGCACGTGGCTGTATTTGTTTACAACGAAATGCACGAGATATTGTTAGACAACCCTTGTCACCTGTGACGTTGTCATGTTGTGACACATGTCATTATCGTTGGCTTCATGAAAACGACATCGAAATTGATCTTGTCGTTTGTTTTCTTCACTTTTAATATATCTAAAAGATTCATTTTCACTCAAAAGCAGTGAGAAACGTTCTTGAACTTGGCGGCTTTTCTATTCTTCTTTACTAAAGATTTCGCGTCCCGTTGCTAGCGGCTAAGATTTTACGCCGCTTCGAATAATTAATTAAATCTAATCTAAACAATATTCAATAGAAACATACAGTATATTATAAACACAGATTTATATTTTGTTTTGTTTTTGTCAAAAGTGCTCGCTTTCGACAATATACTTGATAACTTAATTAGTTCCGGTCTATTGATAACTTAATTCCTGTCTATATCTGTTTCTTCTAGATTTTTGTCTCTCTCACTCGCGCGCACAAACACACACACACACACACACACACAATTACGATTAAAAAAAATATGTGAAAAACAATAGGGAAATATTGAATATTGTATGCCTACATCATCGCTGAGGTGGAGATGTGTTCTTTGGAAATGCATCATTAATTCAATAAATAATTATAGTTTCACGCGATGACTTATTTAGGCCTACATGTGGGCTATATCTGTAGGTTCGATTTGCTTCGTAGAATTCATATAATATGTGGCATCTAGGGAATCTCGCCCCAATGTGTGTTTTGATATCGTTTCTTATTTACGAGTTGATATAAGTAACGTAAATACGAGGCTTTTCCGAGTATTTACGTTACTTTTACCAACGAGTTGGATAACAACGATACCGAAACACACGAGGGTGAGATTCTAATTTATCACCCATTAATATTTTAACTAAAGCAATATGCTCACGTAAGGTATACATATTGTACCTCTTGCTATGGTGACACATTGATGGGTGACATTAACAAGCCCATGTCAATGTTGACCAATCATAAACATTTGCATTGATAAAAGCCGAAATTATATAAAGGTCAAATATTCGTATTAACGAGACAAATGTGTGATCATGTATATCATGAGAGAGAGAGAGAGAGAGAGAGAGATAGAGAGAGAGAGAGAGATAGAGAGAGAGAGATTAGGCTTTCTACACGTCTTCATCAATGCAATATTAGATTCTTTATTTAATATTTTTGTCGCTGCATACATTGTGGTGTTGAACTGTTGTTATAATTGTTATAATTTATGTATTGATTGTATGTGTATGCGTGAGGTTTTATTTATTCCGTCGGTATATTTCTTTTACTGATTGAGATGTCGCCTAAAACAAATGTATTATAATCAATGCGGAAATACTGGCCACGTACTAGATTACCTCCCGTCGATACGATGGATAGTTCGTTAAGCTATTCAGGTTAAATTATTATTATGGGGAAACAAGGGAGACAAGCGAGAACAATTTTTCTAAAAACAATCGGTGCGCGTTGTTGAATGAGAGAAAAATTAATCAACGCAGAAGCTTTGGTTTTATCACACCTCCGAACCAGCCCAAGTATACTGACACGAGGCCGCATGTGTTGTACAACGCGAGAAGATGATGCGTTCATCCTCCAAGTGGTAAATAGGCCCGTTGTTCTTTGACGTTTGTTCCGAAACACCGCACTGCTGACATGGGCGACCAGCGATTATGTACACTTCTCGGAAGGGGGTGTGACCAGTCCGTATCCCAACCTCCTGTGGATACATGACAGCACGCGTTCTAGATTGTCTATGGCTCGAAAGAGGAGAAATGAGGTTAGACAATGTAACTACAAACAGCTCTGTGTTTCCATGGATACCTAGCTAGCTGGCCATGCGTCAACGTTAAAGATACACTGTTCATTTTGATTCAGTGTTTATGGAGGTCGGAGAGGGCCACCCTATGTATCGATTATCTTTGCGCGTGTGTCTCTCTAACAGCGACCACATCGACTCACTTTGGTCGCTAGGTTAAAGGACACTAAAATCGTGATAAGATTATCAGAACAAACAAAGTCGACTTGAGCAGAAATAGTCATCGAGGCGACAATTCAGTCCTGTCAGCTGGATATTTACAGGACTACTATGCTGGGAGATTTCGTGGTATTTGTGAGGATTATTCTGCCACTGTGAGAGATTTCGTTCTCTACAGATTAGGGATAATATGCCTTAATCGTCGCGAAATGAGACTAAAGATTAAGAAAGCGTTTTACACGCTCTCTGGTTTGAACTTGTTTGTATTTTTAATATACCTGTATGGACTCACATCAAATATTCCTCGAGATACACACGAAGTTACGGGATTAACGCAGCAATTTGCTACGAGAAGTGCACCAGATTTCAAACACATCCTACCGACTCGGTTGCCTGAATTGATATTGCATAGTATCACGTCTAAGCCGACTTTACAGAGCGGGCCTAGTAAGCCCACTTTGGCACTTCATAACAATACCAACTCCAAATGTCCCAAACTAAAATATCCTGAAATAGTCACGGATCGTCAGGAATTTCAAAAGGTGAATAATAATGACAGATTGTACGTTTTCTCGGCGTTTTACGACGATGTAGTGACGAAATACCCAATTGTCCGTCTGCTAGGGCTCTCTCAGGGTAAAGAAAGAAACGTGCTATGTCAAATGTGGTTGAAGACGCTTTCGGGAGTAGAGTTACTGGAAGTACCAGCGTCTGTCCAGAAGATACAAGAGAGTCATGGTAGAAAGTAAGTTTTAAATTGATTTATAGACAACAATATAAAGTATGCATACAACTCAACTAGCTCGCTCTTGCCAAGATCCCTGCTCAAGAGCTTATGAATGCAGTCGTAGTATTTAGTATCTCGTACAGTGTGGGATTGGGGGGGGGGGGGTGCCTTAGGGGTCTGAACACTTTAAAGTACGTTAATGTATGCTTTTGCATTGTTTTTGTACCTGTATAAAGTCTTGATAGTTCACAATTAGTGTCTAATGACATGAAATATATATGAAAGTTAATTATAATCGCCCGGTAAGTGACGTAAATCGATGATAAATATACACGGACTACGACCTACTTTAGAATACAGCACCATATGCCAAAACCCATCAACAGTGTTTCTGAATTTGAACATATTTCAACATAGTTTCTCGATAAGGTGCCATTTAGAGCCATTTCACACAATGTTTCTAACTTGGTTAAAGGAGACTCCTTCTAAAATATGATAATTTAATATGTAATTATATGGTTAAATACAAGCATTTCCATTGAAACAAAAAAAGGTAACTTTCGCGAACATTGATGCCGGGCCTCCCGGGGCGGGATTTGAACCTGGAACCTTGGCTCCGAAGTCCAACTGTTCTACCACTGCGCTACCACCCGCACCAGCAAATAAATGGCAACATGAATGGCAACATGTATAGTTCATAGCAGACTAAAATAGTCACGGTATTTTAGGATAAACTTACTAGATCGTACGGTATTCGATCGGGATGTAATGTTATTTTCATGGCGCGGCCAGTCATGGGTTCACGCTCGTTCTACATTTAATTTTCAATGTCAGCAATTGCATTGTGGGATAAGAACATTACCAAGTCGTGGTTTGGGATTCATTATTAAAGCCAGGACAAAGGTCAGTAAGAACATATTTCAACCGTAATGCACTCGACGACACGGCACGGCTGTCAGTGCATCTCGGTTTTGTTGACGTGTTGCATCTCGGCATATATTCATTATTATTATTATTGTTATTACTATATTATTAGAACTATTCAACCTTGGTTCACTGTCGATACGCTAGTAATATTAGCAAAAAAATATGATGTATTCATTTATTGTCGGCTAGTAAATAATGCATTGAGTAGATCTAGTTTGGTGGTGATGATTTTGAATACAATATATTAAAAAATAGTTATCATTGGTCATACCATTATTTCTATATATTACAACATTATCGCCTTGGATATAGACTTCATCATTACAACAATAATATTTCATCATGTGCGAAATAATAAATGATGATTTTCGGGAGAGAAAAAACCCTGTAGATTTTATGTCGCGAATATCTTTTCAATGCATAAGTTAAGGATTTACATGATTGTCACTATTTTACATTTGTTAGTTATTGTATCGAAAATAGTGTTATGCACCTCAGGCTATGATAGACAAGCAGTACTCTCCTCTGATTGGTTGAAAGTTGGCCTAAGCCACTGCCTGCTAGATGATAGACTGAAAAGGTCTTATCAAAACAGCACGTTGAATACTGAGTAATTAACGTATGAAACGTTTCTTGGCAATTTTTTCGATTTTTAATGATTTATTTATTTTCATATATTATTATTTTTCGGCTTCAGTTCCACTGTCGCTATCGCTCTGTGTCGTGTCACTGTCGTCTGGTTCGTACTGGTAGGCATCATGGTTTACTAAGGGCTCGTACTGGTAGGCATTGACATTAGTTACTCTGAAATCAACCTCTGCCAAGTCTCTTTCCATC
>JAUTBT010001117.1:0-10847 GCA_032361225.1 Lepetodrilus schrolli | reverse complement strand
CTCCTGCCCTAAACTGACAAGTCGTGATATAAGTGAAAGAATCTTGAAAGCGACTCTAAACCCCAATTAAAAAAAAATGAAAAAGACACACTACCAGTGCTACCAGTGCTATCACACACCACACACCACATAGAATGCAATTTTAATTTTTTATTTTTATTAAGAATCTTGATAATGTTCGTTGTGTATGGTTAAAACCTGGTGTGTTTTTTAGTGTGTAAATTTGTAAAATATGTATGGATGTAGTTTTTTCATTTGGTTGTGTTATGCAACTGTTGCATAAATGTTGGAAATGCCTATCATGAAATAAAATATGTGAATACAATTAATTATTGTTGGATTGATTTTTCATTGCACTGCTGGCACCACCATGCTATAAGAATGTTGAGCAGATCAAGGCGAGTATATTGCATTGCTTTATGTTGTAGATGGTAGTAAAAGGCAGATATTTATGGGATGGAGTGGGACCCTCAGCTATTTTATGTTGAACACGTTGTTTCATAATATTTCTGCATCTAGGAAAGACATTATTAAAACATTAAAACTAAAAAAATTATGAATGTGGAGAATGGCAAAAATAGTGACTTTACCTATATTGTTTATTATTTCTTGTATGTAATGCATAGAGCTACAAGCTGTGATATAAGTGAACAAATCTTGAACGCGACTCTAAAGCCCAACTGGGTTTTTTTTTAACAAGAATCCTTATTTTCATGATATAATCACTAGTATAGTCATATTTCAAAATCATAGTAAGTTTCAAGACATTGATCAACAGGGGGAAACCTTTTATGCAATGAGCACACAGTACCATATGTGATTACTGAAGGTGATAAACTACCTAATGTGCATATCAACAATATCATGTAGTTGCAAAAGACAAAAACAAACCAGAAAAGCAGATTTTTTTAATGAAAGATTTTTGAGAAAAAGTAGTCACTGTTAGCAGTGTAATATCACTTTTTTTTGTGATGCCGGTATTAAACCTGGGTCCTTTCAAATCCCATCCTGTGGGCCCAGCATCAATGTTCGCAAAAATTAGGTTTCAGACAGGATCATGATAAGTGCAGTTTCTATAAATGAAGATTCTGTTCTGAATTCTTGAATATTGGATGTAGGAGTATTTGTACTGTGATGTCGACACATACAGCATACAGTTGTGATGTCAACATGTACAGCATACAATTGTGATGTTGACACGTACGGCATACAGTTGTGATGTCTACATGTACAGCATACAATTGTGATGGTGACACGTACGGCATAGTTGTGATGTCGACATGTACATCATAGTTGTGATGTCGACACATACAGCATACAATTGTGATGTCTACATGTACAGCATACAGTTGTGATGTCGACACATACAGCTTGTTCATGTGCATCATTCAGGGTTCACTGATCTTACTGGTTCTCATCCTGTCATGAACCGTCTTCCCGAAATAGTACCTTTGATGTTAATAAAAGCCACTTTTCCAAGAATAGCGACAGTCGGTCTTTCTTTGTTCCAGGCTTGTGTGATTAGACAGTAGTTAAAACGTGCGATTTTGTAATTTGTACTATTTAAGAGTTTAATTGAGCTATTCTCTTATCGTTTTACCTGGTTAAATCATTACATTCTATTAAATTCAATTGTTACATTATACTCACTAAAATACTGTATACTAATTCTCCAATTTGGTGGATGTGCTCTGGTTTCAAATGGCCATTTTAAGGTGCAAGAATTAATCATATTGTCTTGTTATTGTTCTTATATATTTGCCATCATAAATATAAACCTGTTTTCTTAGTACACTCATCAGTTGTCTTTACGTTGCATTCACTCAATTAAGGTGTTCCATCAATGGCATAGCCCAAGCAGTTAAACCTTCCAAATATTCTCGAAATAACTACCAACATTTTAAACTTTCCTTCATATTTCACATCTAGGGTTGCTATTCCGAGAAGTAGCTACATGAACAGATGGCTGAAATACTGTGAAAAGTATACACATCTTTTTCTTCCAAATAACAGTCCATCTTCATTATCACCATGAATTTTGTAAATTACTGCTGAATCCCATAAACCACAAAAGAATTGAGCAATAGTAATTGTAGCCGTTTATTAATAAACACTTTTAGCAGATAAATTATACAATCTGATTGCTGTTTCACAGGTACATTTGGTGTGTGAATCATTGCTAGGCTCGGAACAAATAAATGCTCTTTGTGAAAGTTGAACTTTAGACCTTTGAAAGGAATATTTGTCAAATGTCTGCATGACAGATGGATAAATTTGTCAGACTCAACAAGGTGACAAAAGAGCCCATCCTGTACCAGAATAAGCCCATGTGAGCATATATATTTTCTATGGCTATAATTTGTCAATTTGTAAAATGACGAAATTAAATCCTCCATCTTGAAAAGTATAGCCACTGCAAATAGAGCTGAATCTAATCGAGCAACAGTATATATACAAGTGGTTGTCTACATTATAAGAATATTTAGACAAAAATTGTGAAACAACTTTTAAAACACTAAGACAAACAAACTTGTTTTCTTCTTCCTCCGCTCTGACATCAATGTCTCCCTTGAACTGGAGGAATGACAAATAATTTACCTCCCTTGAATAACGGGAAGGCAAAAGGTGTACTGGTAAATATTTGACAAAGCT
Source organism: Lepetodrilus schrolli (assembly GCA_032361225.1). Taxonomy (NCBI): domain Eukaryota; kingdom Metazoa; phylum Mollusca; class Gastropoda; order Lepetellida; family Lepetodrilidae; genus Lepetodrilus; species Lepetodrilus schrolli. The sequence goes on along the minus strand of JAUTBT010001117.1, from coordinate 8,195 downwards.
TCAAATATTAATTGCCAATTTTACACCATATATGTTATACATGCATACTAAAAATAAGCTAGAAAGCCGGATGTAACCTCCAACCTTGAAAGTTGAATTCATGCGAAACTGAACAGTATTATTTACTGAATATTTAAAACGAACAAACTGTTCAAGAGGTTTTTGTCATAGAATGAAAAATCCCCAACGTGAAATTAGAGGCCTCATTCAGAACAATCTTTTTTTTTGGTTGTATTTATTATAGTTTTATCCTATGTAAAAAAACAAAAATACCCCACAAAAAACAGATGACCCGATAACATTTTAACATACACGCGGCCTCAAAATAATATAACAGCATAACAAAGGCCACAAATAGTTGAGGAATATTAACAGATACAGCATAATATGCATAAATTAAAAATTCGTAATCCAAATAATTTCATCAAGAAACTGATCCAACTAGGGTGACAATCTTTAACTGTGACAAAGCATCTTTCTATGTACATCCCAAATGCTATTCGTGATGAGAATGAAAACAAACAAAATCAACAAGAATATTCAACAACTCTTATAAAACCTGGCTGAACTTACTGTTTTCTTGAAACACATGCTCACAAATTAACTGTACTGTTGGCGATAAAAAATAGAAAAAAAAAGAAAATACCTTTGGTCCCATTATGGAACAGGCCAACATGCATATTTAGTTTCAAGAGTCCAGCAGCCAGAGGTGTTGCCATGTACAGCTGACAAAATGAATCGTGATGCAAAGTTATAATTGATTTTAATTCTTGCTTCACGCCGCCGTTTGAAAAAGTTTGTTGCCTATTGCGACTCACCGAGCTGAAAACATGAGGGTAGCGTATTCCTGCAACAATGTGAAACAATACATTGTTTAAAATGCAACGGAACAGAAAATAATCGCCAAACTGTTTGAATGTAGTGATAATGCAGATACTGTGGCAGTTATACCAGACAAACACTGATCGCTTAGAACTTTAACATTTTCAGATAGATCTTCAATCTAGGCCCTGTTCTTTTCAACTGTGCAATGTTTTCTCGGACAAACAGGTGAAGTCACCCCAGTATGGTGTACCGAAGGAACGACTCTCACGTGTCTCGCACAAACAAGATGGTGGCAAAGATTTGCCTTGGATGTGGCGACGTCGCTGTACTTTTCCTGTGCGGTCTGCACCACCTCGCCAGCGAGTACAGACCGCACAGTGTGCGAGTCCTTCCATTGATAAAATTGTCTGTCCAGAGTACTTCGAACACTTCGCACCGTTGAAAGAAACGGGGTCACATACATGTATTTGTTCTACCGTTAAATTATTTGTCCTTGATTTGTAATTGCATTAAAAGAATGCATCGACTTAATAGGTTTGCTTGATTTTATACTGGGCACCATCAACAGCTGTGCATCAATTAAAACTAATGCCTACACAACTTAGTATTATATTTATGAAGAACACTGGTAATTTGTTGGCATCAGCAATGATTGCCCTGAAAAGACTTGGTTGGGATTCATACGAGATTCGAACCCAAGTTGCTGGATTGCGAGTCCAACGCTCTACCAGTTAAGTGTTGGTCTCACAATCCAGCAACTCGGGTTTGAATCCCAGGATTGGCGGGTCCTCACACATACATCATTTTCATTTGCAAAAGGTGTGATATACTGACTTTAAATGTTTGCTATCGTATTTGAATCCATTGATTTCTCAGATCCGGATTAATCCACAGATATTGGAGATATTGACCAAAAATATTTAAACAAATAATGAAAATCTACACAGTGAGTTGCATACAACAAGTGTGAAATGATTTGGAAGCGAATCCAGCCCACCGCTTAACAACATACACATTAGAAATTGGGGAAAATATAAGACAAATTCGGTACATTCCTCAACTTTCATTTACCCTTTTGATGGTGAAAACCAACAGGAATTTCTAACAAATCAAATCACACCTGTATATATAGTACAAATTACAAGTATTTTTAAAAGGGAACTTTAAAACATTTACTAGTCCAAATTTCAGATACCTATGATTAAGGATACACTAGCACTTGTACTTCGCCTAAGTTTGGAAAGAAAACCTTTTGTCAAACTGTTCAGGTTTTAATAGAAATAACAAACAATATAGAGAAAAAAGTTTTAAAAAATATTATCAAAATACATAAACAAAAACAGTAGTTAAATTAAACATATTGGCATCGTTTTAACATCAACAACTCAAGTTTTGGTGAAAAATAAAGCTCAGAAATCGAAATGCAAAACTCGATGCAATAAAAATACACGTAATATGTCCTGAGATTACGAAAACTTTGAGTTCGATTTCAAGCTCAACTCAAAGGTTTTGTGCACATAATTCCCATACAAAATTTGAGTGAGATCATGAAATTGTCCTCGGAAAGTTTCGTAATCTCGGGGCCAGGTTTCCGGAACTCAATTCAAATATATGCATATATCCATTCACTCAGTTTGATGCAAATGCTCGTTTGCATTATCACGCAAAATCAGACCATACTTTTACACTTCACACGAACAGCATCATATACACATCAGTCCATTCAGTTCCAGTCATTCATTACTAACAACCGAATGTTTAGGTCATTAATTTTCTTCCTATTTTCAACATGACGAATATGCAATATTTGAATTTTCATCTTCAAGGCTCTCCTATACAAGTGAATTGAATGAGTGAATTATTGTTGGACGTCAGCGGGAATCATTCACCCATACGTGATGGTCTCCTATATGGAATTAATATTACATACCGTATATTGCCGATTATGAGACGACCTTTTAATCCCTAAAAATTACCTTAAATTTGACCCATCGTTCTATATTCGTAATATAAAAAAATTGTAAATTATTTTGCGTAATAGTGTTACGAACGATAATGTAGAATCAATCAGACGAAAGAAAAACTTTGGTGGTACCGGGTACGTTACGTAAAGCAACCAAAAATAGTCAAATCAAATTTCATTCATGCGTATTCTTACATTTTTCAGATTGCAAATGGCGGCTGGTAACTAGGGGAAACCAAATCCACAGTCGGGAGCAGAAATCAAATATGAATAAATTTTATTATTTTTCTAAATTATACAGTTATAAACGAAATTTAAAATCTCGTTAATAATTTTCTGTTGTGTTCAAATGCTATTTTCGGTTGTCACATTTTAACAGTTTGCTTGCATTCATGAATAAATAAAAAATAACTTGACCCAACATCGGATATTGTTTCTCCCTTGTCTTTCCGGATTTCCCCAATTCCCAATGAAGTTCCAAGAAGTTTACCGTGTTTTGCGTAAGTTCATACATGTATGACCCACACTCGGACAATAAGGACAACATGCACAACAATTTCAAGGTTCTTGAAAAATATGACACTTAGAATTTTTCCCCTCGTCTTATAATCGGAGTATAGGTAAAATCGGAAAATATATCTGAAAAAATACAGGTCGTCTTATAATTGGACTCGTCTTATAATCGGCAATATACGGTACATGTATATCCTAAATGTATACTAGTATATGCTGAATAGATTCTAATAATTATACTGTAAAATTTGGTCAGGCTTGTAGACCTTTAATGTTATTAATTGTTTCCATCAGTCTGTACCACACTACACTGGAGAACATGCCACCATATTGTATGGTATCCTTGCGAAATAGGTATTGCATTAAATAAATAGAAATCACAAATATGCCTACATAAATAGAGTATAAATTAAGCGCATGGATCATTCCACAGTACTAATTTTGAAAATCTAATTAAAATGTTTAATGATCCAAATTCATTTTCTGTACTTTAAAAAAATATATAATGTTGACTTCATTACCTTAAACTATGCTACGAGACTGACTTCATTGCCTTTATCGACCCGAGCTAGTTCACGTGTGCGAAACCTAGATTGGGCCAATGCCGGTCATTGTCGGGTTAACATTGGGCCGACATAATAGCCGAAATTGGACCGATGTCGTTTGCCATAATTGTGCCGATATCGGTCCATAGGTTTCTGGATATATGTGTGGAACGTCATTTGATCGTTGATTACGTGTTTATATCGTTTTTTAACTTTACATGGAATTGTGATCAATGAGAGTCGTTGAATCGCTGATTGTAATGGTATGATCGGAATTAATGTTATCCCAGTCGACAGTAAATATCGAAATAAAGTTTCTTATGTTGGCGGAAACCAACCACAACAACATCAACAACAACGACACGATGTGACGCAGGCAATAATCAGCACCTAATTATTTCTTCAAATTACAAGCAATAACAGAGAATATTATCGCACAAAAGAAATATATTGTATGTATTGCACATTTATATAATTGTTGTGATGTGTCATCTCCTGCAGAATTGTCAAAACCCAAAACCATGGCACCATGTTGTTTGACTTTTGGAACACCTATGTAATCAAGGTACATAAAAGATGCCTTATTTATTACATGTGGTAGGTTCTGAAACGAGTGTGTAGTAGGCTACAAGTGAAAAAAAAATAGTATTACCGTAATTATCCGCAAACCCCAAGATTAACGAAATCTTCGTTCATGTTATCAGATTTGTTGATGTAGCTGTAATCTGATGGAAATCAACTAGTACTCGTCTGACCAATCACGAAACGCTTCATGTGAGATAAGGTAATTCACATGGGCAGGGGTCCATTAGTTTTATGTAAAGGAAAGTTAAACGTGGGTAGTTCCTTACTTCCCACGGACCCTATGTGCCCGGAGCACGTGCACTTCGTAATTGAGTATATACTAGTATACACGGCAAAAAATAATTAAAGAAACTTGATATTTTTGGATATTTTTAATTAAAAGTCTGTTTAACTTCGTCGCTAGATAAGATGTGGTTTCGTGTGTATACACGATTCCAACATTCACCAAATATATTGTATAACATAAATGTTTAACGTGTCGAACAGTTGAAAAATTGAAGAAAATGTAACGGTATAAAATAGTATATGTCATATGTAGAAGGCTACATGCATTGTTAATTTGTGTAATCGCACCAATGTAAGAGTCCGTATGATGTCATATTACAACGACGTATGTTACTAGTATGTTATGTGTGACATATCTGTCACCTCCCATGCATAATGTGTCACATAATGGAAACAGTGCACATGTATAGTTGATGACACGACGGAGTCATGCTAGAGAATGTTTGACAGTTTGCCTTTAAAATATAGTTCACCTGGGACCCATAAATGATCTACTTGACCATTCCCAACCCCCCAACCTCCCAACATGACCCTTGTTACCCCCACCGTGATCCCTCCACGATGCCACTTGACCCTTAGAAATGAGGGTCCGTGCTCAAACATAAAATATGGTCGCTCCCTAATCTTAGGAGTCAACGTTCGCTATATTGCCAACTAATTCCCTAATACAGAAAGCGAATTTCCAATGCACCATGAAATGGCCTAGTTAACGTGGTAAACCAAATTGCATATAATTTGCGGTGGGTACGAAAACATCTGTCGTTCTAATGTGACACAGCATCATAAACTATAGTCTCTGGTTTAGCTTGATAAAAACATTAACACTATTTTACAGCATAATCATAAAGCACGTGTACGTTTTATGAGTCCGGGCACCTTTTCATCATTACAATTAGAATATATCAACACGACAAGCACACAATATATTCCGTTAGTGTTAACGTTGTACGATCTTGAATATGTCCGCACGTTGTATCCCCCCCCCCCCTGTATGTCCATAGCAAAATCTTATCAATCAAGCCATGACTAAGTCTATCTATTATACACTGCTTGGAGCAAGGCTTGCCATTAATTACACTACACGACAGGTAGGAATTAATGCAGTATATATAAATTACTATACAGGAAGCAATCGTAACGACTTCGCGACATCTCGGAATGAGATACAGTTGTACCTAAATGGTAGGTTTCCATTATGGCGGTACGATCAGATGACCCTACCGATCAAATTGCTGCTATTTTGAAATATAAGAAATAGAATTCTACATAATTTCTGATCAGATTTCACTCGGATCGTCTATTTTATGTGTACTAATTGAATGTATTACACTGAAAGGGTTTACATTTATTTGTCAAGGTTTATAACATATTTCTAGACATATTCGTCCATTTATTTAACGCCTCGCCCATTTTCGCCATAGAGGAAACCTTCCATTTACATGTATGTCCGAGCACATTCCGAATGGGGCTATTTACTCTATGTATATTTACAATACATGAAGCAGCTCAATGACAGTGTACGGAGTCTTTGGTAGCATGTACCGTGGGGATCAGGCAGGGTTGTTTCCGATGGCTATAGCCTAATCGGAACATATGCATGAGCACTAGATATAAACACCTGGGAAAAAGTTCCGCAACTTATGGTGTATTTATGTAAACTACCGCAGGGAAAGTTAAATGCCTCATTGAATGGTTATCTAGCTATTAAAAAACATTATGTAATGGCTGTACCTTTGTACGAGGTGAACGAGCACTTCAAATTCGCACGTACAAGAGCAGGAAAAAAAAAACTCATTCAGGGTATTGTATCCGCTACGAGACCATAGCGATATCTTTGCAGTGTATTAGCAAAACGAGAGCGTTATGGTCTCTTAGTGGATAAGAGAGCTTCGTGAAAGGATACCTAGGCTAGCAAGTGACAGTCGGGTTAACTACCTAGTGCCCGGATGACGGCGTCATTCGAATTCCCCAAAACAATATTCCTGTACAAGTATGTGATAAACTCCCCAATACATCAGCTTCAACATAGCCTCTGTTATAAGCCAGTAATGACTATGCTAGGCGAACATTTTCATATTATTATTATGTGAGATATGGCGGCTCCTACCATGCTAGAACTTCAACAATTAGTGACCTTGGTCACACGCTTCTAAATCCTTCCGTGAAGAAGTAAGAAACATACTTTCGCCGCACCAATGAATCTAGCACATGGTCGCAATACCTAGTCTCCTTGCCAAAGAATCGTTGGATTGTTTTCTCTGAAATCGTGTCATTTTGTCTCATACATTTGGACAAGTTGGAACTTTAGACTTGCATTTGGTACAAAGGATTCAAATCCTTAGGTTGTGGTGTCATATAAGATCGTTCTGACCTGGAGTGATCCTAATTCTGATGCATACCAATACTGTTCCATCTTCGTGCTTCTTACAATCCACTCTGTACCATTCTTTCTTAATATTCTAGCACCATTTTAAAACTCTGAATTTGCATCTAGTTTTGAAGCAGTCCGGTACGGTTTTCTCCACGGGCGTTTTTCAGTTCCATTTCGAGAACAGCCAGCCAAAATAAGGCTTGCATGATCAACATAATTGGTCTATGCATTATTCTCCTACAAATGAACAGTTTTCATTGTACCACTATCATTATTGCATAATGTATACCAGTGTACAACAATGCTTTCCTCTACTCTATTCAGCCTTCGTGTGGACTGAAATTTAGTTATGGTTTGATAGAGTATTCTCGGTTCAGGTTGCCAGGCTATGAAATTGCTGCAAGCTATAGTGTATGAATCTTACACCCATTACACCAGTCCCGATGGAATACACGCACGTGGATCGTCACATATGGCAATGAGTATACCTATGTCCGCGGTGCACAATGCTAAAACAGTGTGTATTTTTACAAATGTTACGCATATTCAAGGTTCACATGGTATAACCCACACATGTTTGTGCGAGGGGGACAGAACCCGTCAATTACACCTGCACTGATATTTGTAAACTAGACCTCGAAGCTTGACGGTAATTAGCTTCATAAACGTTCCTCTTTCATCGTCTTTTAGAATAAAAACTTCATTTCTTGTGTATATATTGTCTTTGGTTGTTTTGCTAACAATTGCGGGTTAGCAATGTGTTTACAAAACGTTATGCCTCCCTCGAATATTACTTTCCGTAAAAAGAACAGATTTAGTGGAGAGGTTGGGAGGGCCGTCAAATGTACACGTATCCAGACCTGTATTCTACACAAGTACAGTAAGGAGAAATCCAGAAACTCGGCGAGTTGAGAACATCACAAATATGTGAGTAGTGGCAATATTGTGCTCCGCATGTAAACGACCAACGGGACACGGAAACTGTGTAACACTGTCACCGTGAACATGTTTATCAGCGAACTAACATGACAAACATCACGCAGTCCCAGACGTTGTACACGAGAGAGAGAGAGAGAGAGAGAGAGAGAGAGAGGGAGAGAGAGAGAGA
>JAUTBT010001116.1:0-10848 GCA_032361225.1 Lepetodrilus schrolli | reverse complement strand
TATTATATCACACACACACACACACACACACACACACACACACACACACACACACACACACACACACACACACACACGCCCACATACATACACAGCGACATTAGCAAATCACATACATGGCATCACAATATAATTTGTCCATGAACTAGCAAGAGTCTATTATTCCGGGTTATAATGGTTAGAGCGTCGGCCTGGAGTGCGTATGGTCGCTGGTTCGATCCCCGGCCGCATCATATCAAACGATGTTAAGAGATGGTACTTGTTGTTCCCCTGCTTGGCGCTCAGCAGTAAAGGACTGGCCGGCTCGGAATCAGTATAGTTTGTCTGAGTTGGGTATTCATGTTCTATCTGCGGCAGGTGATATTCCAAGTGAGCTAGCACTATAAAAACTGGTGGACATCCTGACCAGTACAAGCAGTACATCTGCATGCAAGCCATGATGTGAGTGAAACAAATCTTGAAAGTGGCGTTACTGGTTAAAGTTCTAACATACTAAGAGGCGTGTTTTATGACTGTCCTTTCCTTTATTAGTGTTGGATTTCTCTTTCCCTTTACACAGTAAATATCACGTATTAGACGAAATACACAGGTCACGTCAACTCAATCATTGACTATTTATTCATGATCTGCAAATTTATTGTACGCCGTATTTGGCTGTACATTAAAAAATAAACAATTCATTTCTAGCTCACCGAACAAGAACGAATCCTCTAAAGATTTGAATCTGAATCTAAATTTGCTATGAATCAGTTCAACTTAAGCCAGCGTTAATACATATATATCTACATAGTATAGACTGCGCCACAGACTTGGCCCCGCGATTACGAGACTTTCTTGAGTACGATTTTATACTCAACTCAAAACTTTGTTCACAAATCTCCAAATAAAATTTGAGCTTGAGCATGAAATCGTACTCAAAACGTTTCGTAATCTCGGGGCCTGATCTTACCCTTCCAACTAGTCCTAGTGAATATTTCCAATGTTATGGAAAGAGGATATTTAACCTTTCATTGGATACCTTCAAATAAACATAATACAAACAAATAAATTATTAAAATCTTTTAAATTTAGCCTTGCAACTCAGACCATACCTTTAGTATATATCTCTGCCTATAAATTCATGCATGTTCATGTGTATGTACAATTACTTCTCTTTCGGCCTACACGGTGTTTTGGCGATGATATTGCCTTCAAAGGCTTTGCCAGGAAGTTATGCTATTTTTCTTAATACGATTTCATGTTCATATACACTTTTTTTTGTTTCACAAATCCCTATACGTAGTTTCAATTAAGTATGAAATCAGACTTGAAAACATTTTCGTAATATCGGGGCCTGGCCTGCATTTAACGAAAGCGGAGTTAGAGAGTTGTTTTAGTCTTAGTCATTGTCAAAGACGTTCGGTGCAATGCTTTATACTTTAAAATTAATGTTTACTTCTTATTGAAAAATAGGCACTTTCAGAAAAAGTAAAACATAATTTAAAATAAATCGTGGAAACGTCTGCGCGTAAATAGGGGTTTACGTCATGTCCTGCTATTTCATAAGCATGGCGCAAGTTCTGGTTTACGCCCGGACTACATTACGACCCTTTCCCGAAGTACTTACTTTAGTCATGTTGTATTAATAACCATAGCTCTACGAGAGTCCTAAATCCCAATTCATGTATAGTAAAAGTTACGACTATCGTGGCGCTACGTGAAGGTTATTAATTTGTGGAACAGCACCTTTGTTTGAATTCTATGAAATGGTCGTACGGCTGTTCCTGGCGTAAATCTGTCGTCAATTCTGCTATCATAATACAAACATGGCGTACACCAGCCCCCGGGATTACGAAACTCTGTTGAGTACGATTTCATGCTCAATTCAAACGTTTGTTCACAAATCTCCATATAAAATTTGGGCTTGAGCATGAAATCGTACTCAAAATGTTTCGCAACCGCATGGCCAGGATTTACGCCCGGAGCACAGTAATACCCGTTCGTAAAGGCAGGCCTAGCTTACGGCTTAACGTTACAACAGCTAAGAAATATAAACATGGTTTGCTAATTAAAACATAAATACATGTTTTACATTGCCATAACATATGCAAGATACCATTTCACTGTTGCCCTCTCCTTGTTCCATAGCATGCTGACAGCATTAATAGCGCCATCATCACCGTTTTCTCGTGCTCGCTTATCTCTTTGAATGATAGAGTCATTAATAGACGCGCCGGGTTTATCCAGCGGAAACCTAGGTAATCGACTAAGTGTTCCGACAGAACAAGGTACACGTGCTTTATGGCTGTGACTAATGTTACTGTAAACGTATGTTTATACAGTAACATTGTATTACAGGCCAAAGGATGGACAACCATGTTATTTATCATCAACAGTAACTTGTATCCCTCGTGCGTACACGTATCATATCACTCATTAACCACTTGTCTGATAATGTAGTCATAACAATACAAACAGACCCAGGTTATTCCTTGGCCAATGGGAGAGCTCTCCAACATTATACTGATTACTCGTATCGCCGGAAATTTTATTCTAAGGTTATCACGATTATCTAAAGTACTGATACACAAGGATGGGTGCAGTTTTGATGTCTGGGCATTAAAGCATCTGCGTTAACAAATTAGGATGCATCACCAATCGAGATTAGGTTTTATGATACAATTGTTTCCTAGGACTTTAATACGTATTGTTAGTATTCGGATGGTCTACTATAATGAGTGTTATGTAGGTTTCACCTATTGGTACCAGCGTTATAATGCAATAGTAGTAGGTTACTCTACACTAGTGAGTCTAATACGCAATCTTTATTGCATTATTAAGTATTATTTATTTACGTTTTGTCTATATGTCACCTATGTCTACCAGAAATACAATGAAACATGCACCCCCCGCAAAACTATAAAAAGTAAAAAGATAGAAAAACAATCCACAAATAACAACATTAAACAACAACAACAAAATACATCAATAAATAGAAACAAACAAATAACAACACTAAACAACACAAAACAAAAATAAATCAATAAATAGAAACAAACAAATAACAACACTAAACAACACAACACAAAAATAAATCAATAAATAGAAACAAACAAATAACCTAACCAACCAAAACAAAATGCAATTAAAATTCATAATCATCTAATCTTTAGAATGGACATTTCTCTTATTTTATGTAGAAAACAGTCAATATTAATTATCTCCATAAACGCATCAAGGTGTTTTGTGTAAGGGGTAATTGACTAACATGTAATCAACAGCTGGAATTTAAAAAGTAGTCTGAGTGTCATTTACACATGTCTACTTGAGGTTACTTGTTCTTTGTCTTGAAAATAACGCTGCTTGCTAGCCATCTAGCCATTATATACAGTGCAAGGTGTTTCGTTAGGCATTGAACTGGTTGACACAATTACATATTATTAACAACAATAACTCTAAAATGTGTATTGTTATTGATTTAATTATTTTACAACGTCTCTACGGGAATATTTCACCCGTATGCGACGAGTAAGCCAATTAATAATTAAGCAGTAATTTTAAAATGTAATTTAAGTATGGAAGACGTTGGCAAAAAGACTAGACCAAAATATACTTATACATGTAAATGTCTAAAGTGACCAAAATGACAAAAGACAAGGACAAATATGACATGTATAATTTAAGGTGTTGCTAGGCGATCATTATATAAATGATCAAAGCAATGTATAACACAATAACTTGGAAATTGTCCCATTGCTTTTGAATTCTGAATTTTTTTATTCTACAGCATTCTCTATAGGACTTTGAACCTATTGTTTTACGAGTAATTAAATCACTCTTTGTTATCGACATCCTGTTGTTATGGAAATGAGGAATGTAAATTCCGATTATCTTTGAATATTATACGAGCATGCGTAAGAGCTAATTTCAAACTGGCCGAGACAGGCCTTCCTGTAGGTTGAGCGGAAACGTCAATTATAAATTTGCTGATAAAGTGGCACTCATTTGATGTTTATGAAGGGGATTGGTGTGAAAGTGCTGCCAAGTGATGTAACAATGACCGACAAGACGACTTGTAATAAACAAGTTAATTCTTGCCCTAATCAACATTTAAAACCCAAACAAACACCTAATTACACGGTAAACATGGAACACGTTGGCGCGAAATCCTTTTTACAAGTTTACTCCTGGCGTAATGTTGCAGTATTATCATTGTTGATGTCGGTGTAGGTGATTTAAATCGGTTTCCTGGCTGAAATCACTCTATAGTGAATTGAGCCTCGAACATGGGCTAAACATACTAGAAGAAATTCGAAATAAAACGACACTTAACGAAACGTTCTTGATACGAAGATAACAATTTCGGGATTACATTCGCAGGTGTTTATATGCATCCATATACAGTTTATGTGTACCCTCTCCTTTTGTCTCTAACGTCATGTGGAAAATTACGTGCATTGACTGCATATAAATGGCCGCGAAAACATTTATCACATGTCTGTCTTGAATACCACTTAGCAATTTTTTTCGATGTGGTAGCGTTCCTTCAGTCCAAGTTGACTGTTTGTAGACGGTATACTGCACTTAGACCGCTTATTCTCTAGTAGTCGGTGTCATACCTTATTCTCTAGTAGTCTGTGTCACACCTTATTCTCTAGTAGTCTGTGTCACACCTTGTTCTCTAGTAGTCTGTGTCACACCTTGCTCTCTAGTAGTCTGTGTCACACCTTATTCTCTAGTAGTCTGTGTCATACCTTATTCTCTAGTAGTCTGTGTCACACCTTGTTCTCTAGTAGTCTGTGTCACACCTTGTTCTCACCCAAATACGCCTATTCAAAATATCACCCTAGAGCAGATATGTATATGTGCAGCTCTCGTCATTGTGCCATTCATTGCTATTAGCTTTTAGTAATCTACCAATAATTCATAATTTGGAATATATATATATATATCACACGCCTGCTGTATGATATCGATACCCTATTAATAATTAACCTAAATACTTCGTATTAAGTTAATTGCCGGTTACAGCACTTATCTGTTCCCACACATTAATGGCCGAAATACGCAGTAAGTCCACAGCAATTAATTGTGTCATTATAAGTATTACTTGCTAATAGCTACCCCCAAAAGAGGCAACACCCATACCAAGTGGTAAATAGAAAAATATGATGCTAAGACATCCAAAGTTTCCATTCCCCCCTACCACACATGCGTCCCAAGGTGGGACCAGTCTGCCGAAATCAGCAATGCTGGAAGGCGACTGTAAAAACACCAAACTTCAATCAACCAATCAGCTACTTAGAGGAGTACTAATAGCTGGTCACGTGGGTCACACAGTCAAGGACTGCCTTAGAGAAGCCAATATAATATCGCTGATGGTAGGTGTATGTGGTTAGGGACTTATTTGTGTATCAGAAACACAAGTGAAGTATTGACTAACCAACAAGCGTACTCACGCACATAATCCCATAGACAATATAATTGGTTTGTTCTTCAAAATTGTCCATCTTAATCTTTCTAAACTAATGATAATTATTCCCTCCTTTTTAAACGCATTCACTCAATTTTTATATATAACACAAATGACGGTGTCGACCAGTACTTTGGTGTTTCCTTCTAAAGACGAAGACTAAAAAGACAAACCAAATAATCTCATTACTAGTATTTCACAGCTCTAAAGATCTACGCCTAAGGCATTCTAGAGACACTCACTATTCCAACTTCTGTTTTAATGAGTCGCAAATGTCTTCGTTCGTTTAAATAGTGGCACTATTCAAGGTTACTCTTATGTGATTTCATTTTATATCATCGTCGGCATTGATAGCATACTGAACCTATATCTTCCACAGTGTCATACAAACTACGTAGCGGTGGTCTTACGACATCGTCACACGTTAAATATTAATTGCCATAATACATGTTCGTTACCCTACTAGACCATAGTTCTATCGTAAGTGGTCTGGCCGTTCCACAGAGCAATTGTAGCGCTACGAGAGTCGTAACTCCTTAGCAACTCCTTAGCAACTCCATGCTAACGTACAGGAGTATCGACTCTCGTAAGGTTACGATTGTTCTGTGGAACGGGGGCCTGGACTGTTACGATATCCTTACGGGAGAGACGTAGTCAGAGCCTAATGACAGGGTGGCCAGGACACAGAACGTACGCTTGACATGCTCATGACCGGACCCGTTTCCAGGATATCGTATTTAAATATACCTTACCAATCTATGTGATTAGTGTTTTAAGAAAGCGACCAATACGGAATTTCTTTCATCCATGCGATTATATTTGGACGAATCTTCGAACGTATTTTTTCACTTTTTCTTTGGCTTTCCTAAATCTATTCTACTCCGAGAAAGTTTAAGAATTCAGAACTATTTCCTCTTTTCACGACATGTCATGATAAATGCTGTTTGAAAGCAACGTCATTGCGGAGATTAGTATACGTCTGGTCCCGAGATTACGACACGTTCTTTTTATTACAAACTAATCCTGAACTAGAAGTTTTGTTCACAAATCCCCATATGGCATTTGAGCTTGAGCATGAAATTGTACACAACAAAGTTTGGTACTCTCCGGGCCTGGTAACGTTTCTGTTCTTTAAACCACATTCGCGAACACATATTGGTGATCGATTGTCTTCGCTCGACATGTCTAGTACTTATGGCTAGAACAGTTCACTAAACGTCGTAAGTATGTCAAGCAGAATACCCACACCGGCAAATATTGTCCTAGCAAGGAACAATTAGTGGGGACGATATCTCCAATGTATTTCCGGAAAGATGCAATCGATATCCTCGGCTTAGCTCCTTTCTTGGTAAGATTCCGCTTTTATCAGCAAAGACGATTACAGCTTCAACCGTATCAACGATTCCCATCTCTCCGATTGAACACAGAATAATACAACCTAGCTGAGCGTCCGTGTTATAAAAACGCCAACCAAAAATAAAAAGGCCGAAGATCATTTTTTTAAATAATTTATTTCAAATCAGTATTCGGTCTGTACTGAAATTTTGAGAGAGAGAGAGAGATAGAGAGAAAGCGCACGCGATATATATATATATATATATATTAATACACGAGCTCGTGTGTCATATCGATTTTACGACACGAGTGATTCCAGTCTATATTTTCCGAGCGAAATCTATATGACAAACTAGCGAGTGTGTTAATTTCTTTATCCAACAACCTTTGAACGGAAATTCATACACCTCAAACGTATTCTCATGTGCAAGTCAAATAGGGAGTAGCGGATGAATACATCCCTCCACCTCCCTGACCGTACCAACCAATGAAACCGTCTATCATGTTGACAGGCGTGGGGAAAATGTTGATGCAACCCATGTAACCAGCCAATGAAAATCGTTCCAGGTGTTATGTACTACACACACACATTTACTTCCATATCTACATTACGTCTAAGAACACATTCCAGAACATACGGTAGAGGATATGCAGCGCATACCTGGTAATTAAATTAGTATGCTTCCGATGTCATCAATATTCTATAGTTAATATGGCAGCAATGTGTGTACTTAGACTGAATAGATTGAACAGTCGTCTTCTGAGTGCAATAATTTCCTACTCGATTATTGGAATAAGATAGCGTGTTATTGTGCCAAACATGCACAAATGTGATAGAATGTGACACAAATGTGATAGAATGTGACACAAATGTGATAGAATGTGACACAAATGTGATAGAATGTGACACATTCCAAGACGAACAGTTAATATTAATCATACTCAAAAAGATCAATTATAGTATAGGACATATTTATTACTCAAACTAAGAGAAGACCAATATGCCGGTATAAATACTGAAGTCACAAAGAAAATGAAAAAAACTATGCTTCAAGGGACAATTTTAACATGAATTCCTGAGCATTAAACCAACAAAATCCAAGGATTTAGTTCAAGGATTTAGTGATGCATTTGTATTCCACGCGAATTTGGTACAGGAAGTGAACATTGGAGTATTTGCATTTACGTGATCATTACATAACTATTAATGTTGTTTGCGGATGAAGAGTTTGTTGATT
This sequence comes from Lepetodrilus schrolli, assembly GCA_032361225.1. Classification (NCBI taxonomy): domain Eukaryota; kingdom Metazoa; phylum Mollusca; class Gastropoda; order Lepetellida; family Lepetodrilidae; genus Lepetodrilus; species Lepetodrilus schrolli. Next base: position 2,823 of record JAUTBT010001116.1, on the reverse strand, counting down.
ACAGTCTGCACATCAGTACACTTAGCATAGTTCAATGTGAATACAGATCTAGAACAGCATAACTGAATCCGATTTCCCTGAACAATTCTTCCTTGATCTGAACAAATAATTACACCTCAGCACACTCTCCATGACAACCTAGCACAGAGCGTTTTACCGCGATAACTGAAACATAAAAATGTCCCATATAGCAGTCATCGGATTCATCTCACGTAAATACGCAAAGTTAGGGTTCTTTCACTTCACAACATCCAGGTATTACGATCGAGAGTTGTAAACATACAAGACATCGTGCTCGAGTTTCTCTCTACGTCTTAATTTAGCTTGTCTGCCTGTTTCTGTCTGTATTTCCCTGTCTGTCGTTTCTCTCTTCCTATCTCTCTCTCTCTCTCTCTCTCTCTCTCTCTCTCTCTCTCTCGTCACGCGTCAGTTTCTCATCCTTATCTCCCTCCCCTCTCTATCTCTCTTTCCTTTTTGCTCTGCCGCTCTCATATAAGTCTTTCTTTTCTATCCTCATTTCCTCTTTTTACTATCATAAGATAATATTTGTTCTCTTGCTCTGTGTCTCTCTCTGTCTCTCTCTGTCTCTTTCTCTCTCTCTCTCACACACACACACAACTCACACGTTCTCCCATCTCTCTCTTTCTCTGTCTCTCTTTCTCTCTCTCTTTCTCTCTCTCTTTCTCTCTCTCTCCCCCACACACACAACTCACACGTTCTCCCATCTCTCTCTTTCTCTGTCTCTCTTTCTCTCTCTCTCCTCCATTCTCTCTCTCCCTCCCTTCTCTCTCTCTCCCTCCATTCTCTCTCTCCCTCCCTTCTCTCTCTCTCTCTCTCTCTTTCTTTATCGCTTTCAATATTTCTCCTTTCTCTCCGGTCCCTTCTCCCCTCTCGATATCTCATTCTTTCCACCTCTCTCACTCCCTTCCCTTTGAAAATTCATAATCGACCTTGACGAGATGAACAATATATAGCCCTCGAGCGACAGATTTATTGCAAGAAATAAATAGCATTTGGAATTATTCTTGTTTATAGGACATAGGTTATATGATATTGCACTTATAGCTATGCCACCACAAACAGACGCCGAAAGATCGGATAAATGGATAGATCTCACGTGATATCAGATGACCTCAAGCCTCTGTGTTCTCATTCCTGATAATTGATGAATTCCTTTGCAGGAACGCTGACCTGCTGGTTCTGTTCTTGTGACCCGCTTCAAACAGTCCTGATCTGACACGTTCAGACAATTACACACACCATGTGTAAACCGTTATGTCGATCCACAAGTGGAATGATTGCTAGTGGCTTAACCTTGTCGGCTTTGTAGAGATTATGGACGAAGCCAGCGCACTAAATTAATCATTAATACTGGTATTAATATGCTATTAATAATAAATAAGATGTGCGTTTTGTTAGTGTCAAGTAATTATACAGTTATACATATTATACAATTGAAGCGAGAACAATTAAAATTAAACAAGATAGATTTTAAGCTATCGTAGATAATAGAATTGCAATTAATTAAATACATATATTACTGATTTAAAAAATGGATGATTTCAACAGTATATTTGTTAAAATTGGGGTTTAGAGCCGCTTTCAAGATTCTGTCACTTATATAGGAGGAAACCCGCAACATCCGTAGCGCTGAATGTTGCAGTAAACCTGCGAGCATCGGCTGGTACTGACAAGACCAAGGATGATAACTGCATTGCATGCCGGGGCGGGATTTGAACCTGGAACCTCGGCTCCAGAGTCCAACTGTTCCACCACTGCGCTACCACCCGCCATTATTTAAAGTATTTAAAGTATTACCTTATCTTATGTTAACGCACACTTCAATTAATAATACACTGTACATTAATGAACGCACTACATAATATCAAGTATCATCTCAAACTTGCAGATTTTCGTTGCAGGACTACCACCTATTTGAAGATCAGGTTCTACACCTCGTGCGAGTGTTCACATACCTCGGCCTGTTTGTCAGCCTCTGTAGCACAAAGACGAATTGCGAGGGGTTGGCACTGCCACATTATCCTCACCTCTCAGTACAGAGATGTCTGTATGCCGTGCACCTCGACCTTTTGCCGAATAAACGGCCGGTATTACATACTTTTTTTATATATATACTTGTGGTCAATAGTTTTTACCCAAAAGAAAACACGTATTGATTAAAGAAATAAACAAGGAACTCTTTCCAAATGCGTACTGCGAGTCGCACACCATTAAAAGATTTTTAATGTCTTCTACGATTCAAAACACGGTTATAACTTTTCAATAGAATTCATATGTATTTTGTTGAGTATATTTACGATGAATGATTACAATTCGCTTACGTTAATTGAAGTATAGGTTCATTTACAGTGAATTTAGGCAATCTTAATGACTTATGTGGCCAAAATTATTGAATACTTAAATTAACAAAACAAATGTTACCCATTCCTCTTGATTGTCAGTTGACTGATCATGGCGATTTCACTAACGGTTTCGTGTAAATATGAATATTAATTTTTTTTAAATAATAATTAAATATCAACCATCACTTTCTCTAGCAACTGAACTGGACGCCGAAGCCGTTCACGGGCGACCTACAGATAACGGTATGCTATGTTTTTCTGACTGGGCTGCCGAAGTGTGTGGCTAAGCAGCTCCTGGCTCACTGTCACCTCGTAGGTGAGGGCACCTGCTCCTATATATACATGTGGAAATACGGCGTCATACAGAGAATTGGAGAGGTAAAGTACTGTAAATCAGGAAATTAATGCGAGTAGGATATTAATGCGAAAAATGCGATTGGCTTATGGCCGCATTTAATTC
>JAUTBT010001115.1:0-10849 GCA_032361225.1 Lepetodrilus schrolli | reverse complement strand
TGTGGGTTTCCTCCTGCCCTAAACTGACAAGTCGTGATATAAGTGAAAGAATCTTGAAAGTGACTTAAAACCCCAATCCCCCCCAAAAAAAAAAAAAAAATTAAAAAATAATCATTTAAGGCGATAATTAAATTTGCATTGAGATCATACGTAATTTAATGAACGGATCATAAACACATATCCAAACTTTGAATGATATGTTGAGTTGCATTTAAGAATATATACAATCCATTTAAAAAAAAACCCAGATAACATAAGATAAGACTTTATTACCCTCTGGGGGAATTTGCTATACATTAGAGAGATAAGAAAAGAAGAGTACAGCGATGTCCAAATATCTGAGCGTCAGTTTCAGATCTGATTTTAATGAGATTTAATCAATACTTTGACATGATTGTCAGATGGATGCAAGTATAAGACTGCGGCAATTTATTTTATATTAATTTCCTTCACGTTTAATGCTATATTATTAAATGGCCTCAACACAATGCACTGTCATACTATACATGTATACTTACTAGAGCATGATTTAGCAACTTGTTTATCTAATATTCCTTTCATAATCCATAACACTCGTGTTTCGTATGTGTCTTTCTCGACAGCGTCTATCGCCGTAGGCAAAGGTTATGTCAATCTTAATCTGGCTGTCAAGTTCTGGAATTCAAAAGTTTATTCAATATAAAGCTTTAATGGAATTTCGAAGACAAGGATAAAGCCATGTCCATTGTAAAACATCCAAATTTGTAGTCGTACTATATTTAGGTGTTGAGATTGTCCGATTGTGAACGTGCGAGTGAATAAGTCGTTTTCTCAGTCACTGAGAATCGTAATGTGGGAGTTAAAAGCAATCACATCTAATGCTCAATGGCCTCAACTACATTATAACTTCCAATCTCAATCCTCCATATTTCTCATCTACATTGCTCCAAGTGACAATTTATCGCGACAGATCCAATTTTGCCTTTTGACAACTTGTGACGTTTGTTGGGTTTGGAGCCGTGCGGGCACGAGGGACATCACTCACTATGGCAGGGGCGACAACCCAATATAGGGGGCGCTCTCGCTGCCCTGTCACCTCTCATCGGTCATTCTGTCATAGGGCATCAGAACACAAAATAACTTCGGGTTGATTGATTGATTTTTCACATGGATTGATTACTGCTCCGCTGATGATGTGAATCGGTCTTGATTGTCCAGAATTGTATTGTGTTTACCTAACATGATGGCCCACTGCTTGGAAGCGACACAGCGACGTCCATGAGATATGACACTTGGTGGCTCCCAAGCGGCTAGTGCGAAAATCATCTTCGCATTTTAAGGAGACAGATCCTATAGTTGTTCAACTTTTAAATAGACGTAGTGCAGTCAGTTGTACTCGGTCAATAGAAGACTATATCAATTATTCACCGAACGATGTCTGACATTTTATCTTTCAATATTTTAAAAAAATATGTAATTTTTCATATATATTAATAAGGAGATATTAATTTATAACCGGTGTTCGTGTTCAGGACTCTCCTGTACAAAACGGCACAGCTCTAAGGTAACAGTAATGTCAACCGTAACAATGATGTATACAGTCTATGGAGTTTTGCCGTTTAGTACACGAGAACCTAGGTTATGTTAACATGGAGAAACAACATCTGTATAGATGTTTAGTATAGGCCAATAGTTTAACATGGTATATAGTTTAGTATTCCATATCATTACATTACGGTGTTGTTTCTTACATATGTTATAACTGTACTAACGTAATTTCAGCATGTTTTAGCTGGAACTACTTTTACGAAGTGTGCTTGAACATTTTCATCCAGACACTATTTCATGTTCCTGTTTGCGCCTTTATTGACAAGTTTTTAAGTTAATCTTTATGACATCTTCCCCGTATAAACTTGATCGACTCAATACATTTGATTTTTATTAAAGTAAGTTTGAATTCATCTTTCCTTGATTTTATGTTCTATTTCTTTTGAATCGTTAGGAATATCTATTTGTGGCGCATGAATGCGGTGTCAAAACGGTCGAGCCTTAATACTTACAAGGGTATATATGTCTAAAAGTGCGTGTCCTAAATAATATTATAGTCTAAGCAAACAGTAAACATACTGTAATGCATTTATATTTTAAGTCACGTTTGGCTGTGATTTTTTTTTTACTAACGCCCCCGTGCGTCAGGTATCATTCGTTTTAAAAAATGCATCACACGGAAGCTCGTTTAGCATTCTTTATTTATTAGTAAGTATATTCTCGCGCATTAATCAATGTTAGTATATTGCGCATTATGAGATATAATTAGACATGTTACCCACCTACTCATAATTTTCAGGAATTATTGTATTTTTCCGCGTTTGTATTTATCATAAATTAATTACATTTCCGTCACTTATCTGTCTTGGAATTGGGCCCCGAATTATTTACATCTGCCCAAACTGTTTACGTCATCCTATACCAGATGTCACGTGGCCATGTTGGAAACCACGTGACGTCAAATGTGTAACATCCTTATAACAGGATAATGCATCCATTTATTGGACTATCCGTCATCTTCGCGGAAATCGTATTTGAAACTAGAGAAATGTGGTATTCCCTTCCTTGACACAACTGGCCATTAATGTCAGAATGTAGACTTTAATTTATAATTTCCAAAAATAGGAGTCCCCCCATGTTATCTTTTTTTTTTTTTAAAGCAACGCAAATGAAAAGCTTTCTTCCAAGAATGCAAGATACTGTTACAACTATTGGTTGTTTCCCAGACATATACTAATCCTGTACATATTTAAAGTCTGAATACAATAGAGACGATTTATACTCCCATCCTTGTTTATGTGAAACGCATTACAATAAATATCGTATTTTATCTACAGTTGTATGCTAGTGACGAGACGGTGCGTATATACAACATCTTGTGAGGTCGTCTTGGCAATATATATTCCTCGTTTTCCGTGAAATCTCGCAACAGCCCATGGCATGTATTCCCATCAATGTCTCCTACCTTGACACCCGAACTGGCACCGCTTCAACACCTACATTAGTGTAATTTGTGAACAGCAAACTGAGTAATTAGAGTAGACAAGGCTGTAGCAGAGTATGCCAATGATATGGATACGATTCATTTGTGTATGTTGTGGTCTGTCATACAATATATGTCTCTCTCTCTCTCTCTCTCTCTCTCTCTCTCTCTCTCTCTCTCTCTCTCTCTCTCTCTTGTTTTTATCTCTCTCTCTCGCTCTCTCTATCTCTCTCTTTCGCTCTCTCCCTATCTCTCTCTTTATCTCTCTATATCGCTCTCTCTCTCTCTCTCGCTCTCACTCTATCTCTCTTTATCTCTCTCTATCTCTCTCTTTATCTCTCTCGCTCGCTCTCTCTCAGAGTATGTCAATGATATGGATACGATTCATATGTTTATGTTGTGGTATCTCATACAATATATGTCTCTCTCTCGCTCTCTCTCTCTATCTCTCTCTCTTTATCTCTCTCTTTATCTCTCTCGCTCTCTCTCTCGCTTTCTTTATCTCTCTTTCTCTCTTTATCTCTCTCGCTCTCTCTCTCATTCCCAATCCTCTTCTGTATATATAATCTATATCGGTCGTGTCTCTCTCTCTCGCTCTCTATCTCTCTCTTTCTCTCTTTATCTCTCTCGCTCTCTCTCTTTCCCAATCCCCTTCTGTATATATCATCTATATCGGTCCTCTCTCTCTCTCTCTCTCTCTCTCTCTCTCTCTCCCTCTCTTATACATAAGTACACAAACATAGTCACATGGTTTACTGTAAGCACAAGAGACGTATACTAGTATATTAACATGCTACTACTACCACTAATAATAGTAATACTACTGATAATAATAATACCATATTATTATTGTATTTCCACTGGATTGTACATAGAGATGTAAACTTTCATAGATTAAATCTTCGTCTCCCAGAACCCTGATTGTTCCAAGTTAGGCTTGAGACGAGTAATTACACGTTATGATGATTACATGTGACGTAAACGGACTCGACATGAGCATGATGACAAATTCCAGAACCAATACGATACGATGCCCAGACATAAACACCGGACAAGGCGTGCATTAAGAATACATGAGGACATAGAGATCCAAACCAGCGTTCCGCCGGGCTTCTATCACAACCCTTCACGCTGTGCTAGTTCTTTTAGGTCAGCCCTTTACGTGACTGGTTGCCTAGGGTCACATTAGATTTGGCCGTGACTCAATCAGACGGCCACACGATCACGCTTCCCTTGGTCTGGATACGTTCCTATTCCATTGCGATTCTGGTTTTAGATGCCCACCAGCGAGTATTAGAGGCCAGACTCCGACTGTAATCATACATCAAGATGCGTCTGCGGGGACGGACGAACAGGCCAGCACCACCGCCATGGGCGGGGTAATACGTTTACTCACGTATTGTGTCCATTATTACAATTATGACAAAGGCCCCACGAAGCTAATTCATCATGCCTGATAGACAGGTCCTGTCAAATCCAATCAGCATCAAGTTGACAGTTTGTCCAGATCTCTTGCCTGGTCGCAATCATGGTAGTAGAACCCTCGGGGTGGTGGTGATGCTAGAGACGTTTCAGAATCGTGTTGCTGGATGAGGTAGAAAGAGCAGTGGTGGGCAACTGAGGATGAGCAGAAGTCACGCATGTGTAGGCTTCTGTGTACGTTCCTCAGGCAGACTATGCAATCTAAGCATCCCCGTCATTAGTGTAAATCCGCTGCTGTGAGACATCGCTGAACTCACCATTTATTCATAGGAAAATGAGACTAATACTGTGTAGGAGGCCAAGACGGTTTGTATGTGCGTATTAAAGTTTTAAACCATCTTCTAGAGTAATCCGATATCAGTAGTGGAGAGAACCACGGTATCAAAACAGAACATAACCTTTATTAACTCAGACCGAGAATCTCGGCATATGAGGTACAAATATAAATTGCAAAAAGGAGCATAGCAATCGTGGACAGGGATTTGCTAGAAGTTCATGACAATCGTACAGAATACCCTGTTATTTTTCAATACACTAATTTTCTTGTTCCTAAAATGCAAATGCAATATTCTAATACAACAAATCCTACTGATTAGCATCATACAATGTATTAACACTCTTTCTGCTGGATTAGGCACAGGGACATCCCTTAGGGCATCTCCGGTTGCCTTCAGCATGGAGAGGATTAAAGGAACGGCCATGAAGTCTCTCCTTCTTAGAAATATACCTATGGTATCTAGACATGCGTGCTGATGGCTGATCTCCCGAACAGGATTCCCGATGGGCGAGAACATAATCTGTGCCAGTCAGAGAGGGGATAGTTTAAGTTTGTCTAACGTTATCAAGATAACATAATAGTATGTGCATATGCTACTGAAGTATCCTGGGTTAGAAAACTGTATCCATATCATGGGGAGAGACATTAATATAGGATGTTATTATCCTATTTGTCAATCCCTCCTCATGATGAATATATTTGTTCAATTGTCCTGTTTGCACTTACTCTTATGATTATTATGAGAATCGATATTGCTTAAATCATTTTTATTATCACAACAATATGCATTCAAAATAAGGATTTTTCATTTAGTGTTGTTTGTTTTTTTAATGATCGCAATGCTGCAGTCAATGTAATCCTATAGGCTCCATTCCACAAGAACCCACTTTAAAATGGATGTTTAACTAAGTCAGGGGGTTTTAAATGCCAATTCGTCAACTTGAAAGTTCAAGAATTAATGAGCTAGCTCTAAAAGAAACCTGCCGCCGAACTGAACCAACTGTTAATAGTGAGCTAGTTCATAGATTGTTCATTCTATATGTTATTTTCATTTTCTTCGAGACACATACATGGAAATAAAACCCTCCGATGTCATATAATAAAAAATCTTCCACACTATCTGGTCATCCTATATTCCAATTTCTCCATGAACTACATACGACAAGACCCACGTGACGAAATACAATTCTGATGGACGAGGTTACAAACTAAACAGGCATGTGTAAATATTATCCCTTCTGGTCCCAAGTAGAAGTGACCGTCTCTAACAATGTTGTGGGCAGACAACCCACTGTGTACCGGCGTCAGTGTAAGTTAGTTTCGGTCATTACCTGGTTCCACATTCCACGGAACTCCATGCTCTTCCGTCGTTACTCAAATCGTCCTCGACGGTGCTTCTGAAGTGATACACGACGTTGGCTTTGTCATTGGCCCCGACTTGTGTACAGGGCGGTCAGCCCTTCTGTGCTGAATGCATATTATAAGCCCTTATAACTCTCGTAAAACAGTTCTTCTTATCAGATCAAAGGCTTGCAAATCCGGTCGTCCTTCAGGGTGGTTTGAATTTTATTGTTGTCAGAGACAAAACAAAGGAAGATATATCGAGATGATACGTCTCGGCGTTGTTGAAACCACAGGCTGTCCACCATTGTTTCCGACACTAATCACCCGCTCACAGCGTGTTGTACGTTAATATGTATTAGGGTTTCAAGATATGTATTCACTGTGACAAATAAACATTATGTACGGTCAATTTATTACAAAGAACGATTGTTTATGTGTATTCTTTTGGTTTGAATGTGTCTATTCCGGATTGTGTTAAAAATATTAGTGTTTACGGGTACATGTGAGAATGCAATAGATAGTATTTCAAAGGGCATCTCTGCATGCATGTATATTTCCAAGGTTAAGACCCTTTAATATTGTTGTTTAAAATATATTAATGACTAGGATGGCATATATTTACATCATAAAGTTCTATATATATATTAAGTCCCCGTCAAATCAGTAGCACAGCGATAGCTAAATGACTAAAGTATGTATTTTTGTTTAAATGACAACGACTCTTTTAATACAGACATTTTACCAAATGAACGAAGCGAAGCAATGCTCTGGAAGACAGTTAGCAGAATTCCTTGAGATGAGAATCTACTTAGTTTGTATAGTTCCACAGGGAGTTGAGAATGTGAAATGGGTGCACACTGATCAATTGACCGGGGTAATACTAGTGTAGCGCTTTGAGCACGCACCATGTCGAGTCCAGGGTAATAATACTAATGATGTTAGTAAATTCACATCATTATTAGTAGTGTTAGTATTATTAGTAGTAATACTCTCTCTGCTATTGATATTATTTTGTATAACAGAGGTAGCTGGCCAACTGTAACATACTGCGATTGAATAGGGATGTTCACCCTGGTTTCAAATGCTTCCATTACAATACATTATTATTAATATTGTTATTATTATTATTATCATCATTTTTACTCTCTCCGCTTTTGCTATTCTCTTGTATAACCGAGGTAGCGAGCTCAGAGTGGAACACTCCGATTGAATGTTGCGCTTCAAGTGCTTCTATTACAATATGGAGGAACTGCTACTGGGTACCCGGATGTGTCGATAGTGTTGTTCATCTGGTATGTCACATTTTCAAATGATTCACCCTGAACAGCAAAGCATATCTAGAAACATGCATAAAGCTTTTTGTGTGTCTCCTTTCATTTTGATAGGCCTACTACCAATCAATTTTACTATTGTTATAGTCTCAAAAGTATGGCTACGTCATGGTTCACCATATCAAAACTAAATGGTTTTCAGACATGGATTCATTAATACTATGGATGATGTGGTATACTGCACGACGGATAATTTAACTAAAGCTCAATAAGTGTACATAAACATGAATGTAGACATGACTATTCTACTCGACACAGAGACGGAATGAATTACGCGAGGTCATAGATTTGTCTAGAGTGAATCATGGCACCCATGTATTCAAGATGGCCCTCCCACGAGTTGGCGTTACGTTAAAACCAGCAGTGCTGCTGTATAGGAGCTATTGAGTCAATTAGATTTATGTCTGCAATAACTATGTCTATATCCCTCTGTGCTGTTCTGACATTAAGTAAATTTATGGATGTTGCCGCATGCTGCAATATCATGTATCCACGACAACAAAGCCTGGCTTCACACTACACTCAATTTAAACTCCCCCATACCGACTAAATGGTCCGTTTTATATGTTCCAATGGCAATTATGGAACAAAACCCATCGCATTGCCCCATCCAAACCGGCGACAAGGAGATAATGGTGATGGTATGCAACATAATGGCTAAAGACGTTCAAAGAAATGAAGAAAACATTTCCCTTGTTCCCCTAACAAAGATGAAAAGATCGTCGCCTGAACCGTGACGCATTTTGCGTCAAACTTTAGTAATTGAAATTTGATAATCGAAGCTTGGCGTCAGTGCTACATCAAATACTAGTGCTCAAGCATGAGATGTGTCTAACATCACTTATTCACAGAGAAAGAAAAGTCCGTGATGATTTATGGGATAAATTCTCAACCAAAAACATCAAGGTTTTCTTTATAGTATCTCATTGGAATAACAAAGTCCAAAAAAGGCTGACAACATTATTGAATACTCATTACGTGGGAAGGTCTGGTGCGCTGATGATGAAATGAGTCGTGATATCTGAGAGGTCTGAACTTACATTGGTCGTGCTTTTTGTTGTAATGTACGTTACGGTGAGAACGATACGTATCAAATAACAGTTTTACTGTTGAGAATGTAGCTAACGATTCCAAGCCACTAAACAAATAGTAACATACAGAATAGTTCATTTATAAGTTATATGCACTGGAAAATATATGTAATGCACGTATAGCCACAGTGAAAGGTCTCTTTATTCAAATTAATATGATTCACTCATAAATAAAATGAATTAATAAATGTGGGTTAATCATAATTGCATATAATTATTATTTACAATTTAAAAAATAAATATGTGTTGTATTTGAAGTAGAAACAAGCACAATAACAACACATGCAATTGCACTTCTTAACATTGCAGCGATAATAAAAGTACATTTTTGTCGATCGCGTAATATAAGGTCGCGAAATGGTGTGTTGTATACAGTAGTTTGTTCCTGAAGCCTCTGAGCTTCTATCCAAACGGTAGATGACAACACAGAGCCCATTGGCTATTTCTTGTGCACATAAACAGATGACATCATAGGCTTGTTTGTCCATGGATCTGAACATTTACGTACATTTCAAATTTTGAAAAAATAACATCATAATGCATGCTAATGAATGCCACTGCCTGCTAATCCATCCTCTCTAGAACTTTCTTACCATTTCATTCCGAGACTTTAGTAAAGGAACAAATGCAAGTAGGTTAAACATAATCATTGTTCATGCTATCTCAAATCTCCCTGAACCCCCTTTCCTAACCACGCACATTTTCAGTAAAACCCATTTTAACCCTTTAATTTTGCATCTGTCTCGATGACATCGCCTGCTCTATTTAAAGTCTTCCCATGCTAATGATTACCACCTGAAAGTCTGGCGACAGAAACCCGTCAATGTGTCTTAGAAGACGTGTATTTGTCAAGACCGCTGGCGCTTTCTGTCCCCATGAGGAAGGGGCCCACCACCACCATCACCACAACAAACACCACCACTGGCTTCATCCCCCTCAGCCGGCATTACAAGGGGGAAATATCGCCTGTCATTTCAATTGAAGGGATTAGTTCCCTGTCATATTTGCATTAACTATAAGCCTCGCTAAGTAGCATTACCTGTCAGGGATGCACTTTGATCTAGCCAACGTTATCCTCATAAAGTAGGCCTTAATAGGATAAACGCCATTTTCGTCACCCGTTACAATTCACTAGGAAGCGTCTGTCAGAACACGGGCCGTCAATGCCGTGGAAATTGCCTCTCAAATCACCTTTCATGGTGGGTTTCTTTGACAGCAAGGAGCTCTTGCTTTGATCAGAACTGTATTAGACATAACCACCTCATTTGCCCATGTCATTCGCACGCAATACGACGGGTCCTTAAATCATTTATCTCAGTATTACAGTGACTGGCCTACCCTACTTCTGGCCGTCAACCTAGAAGCCTGTCTTCCACTCTAGACACTCAGGCAGTCTACTTCGCGTCTACTATCTCTCTCTCCCCGACCTCCGGGTTCTCTTGGTTCTTCTCGCACCAATCTCCAGAGCGCCACTGAGTTAAATGCCAAAGACAGTTGCATTTAACTCTACGGCTTAGAGCTAATACAAAGAGAACTGAACCGTTATGCAATTTTGTGCCTTTGTCACTAACGTTGAGGCTGAGAGAAAAACGCCATTGGTGCTCCATAACCCGGAAGTGGCTGACGCTTGGCTGTCCTATGACATACTGGTAGCGTACACATAATTTAGTACTGACATACCGGTAGCGTACACTTAATTAAATACTGTTACAAATGTATTTACATACATAATTACAACCTCATTCGTTATATGAATTTCGTATTATCCGGGTTAATAGATTCGGGGTTTTAAAAAAGTAAAGTGGTAAAATATTTAAACACTACCTCCATGTTGCCTTCAGTCATCTTCTATAACACTAGATGGTGTCCGATTACTTAGTGTATTAGTAAGAAGTATAATATACTCATAGAAGAAGGTTGCATTAAAAATACTCCTATTTTACTATCATATTAACGACTTTAAAATGGCGACTTTTATTGCTAATACATCATTGTATGAATTACACTACATGGACAACACGTCAATTATAAATCAAGCCCATAACGTACAATAATTATAGGATCAAGACTTCCAATTCATCCTGAATTAAACACATGAATATATGCAATCATTAAATATTTTATTTACGATCTGTCAGACATCGATACGTATGTATATACACCACTGGAATCGGATGTTTACTTGGAAAGGGGCGGGTGGTAGCGCAGTGGTAGAACAGTTGGACTTCGGAGCCAATGGTTCCAGGTTCAAATCCCACCCCGGGGGCCCGGCATCAATGTTCGCGAAAGTTACCTTTCTGACGCGATATTGATA
>JAUTBT010001114.1:0-29123 GCA_032361225.1 Lepetodrilus schrolli | reverse complement strand
AGAGAGAGAGAGAGAGAGAGAGAGAGAGAGAGAGAGAGAGAGAGAGAGAGAGAGAGAGAGAGAGAGAACGATTATTTATTTCCTCCAGATGAAAAATCCGAAGACACATACATAATATCAATTTACAACGGGAAAACCAGGAAACCCACATGGAAAGCGTCCTTTTGGTTCCAGTTTTTAATATAACGGAGATCGAACTTCTGTTGACGCCATTGCCCTCGTTTAGATTAGCTCATCGTTTTTCGATCACTTGTATTTTCAGGTTGGTGGTTATCCATGGATGTCAAGGATAGCTTCATGCAGCGTCTACAACCACTGAGCGCCCTACCCAAGCTGTTAGACCGGAAGGAGAGATTTGGCGGCGTCAATACTAAGACTCTGGGCTTCCTACTGGTAGGACATGTGTATATTATTGGACTGCGTGGTTGTCTGCCCTTGTCGGGCTCGTTTAAATGTTGACATCCAATCAGAAAACTTGTTATTTACCTATCCATTGAATACATACAGTAGGTAGCCGCGGTTTCGTAGCCATTTTAATATTGTTACGTTTCTTATATGGTGCCAGTAACAAAAGTCCAATTAGAATTACGAAACTGCAACTAATACAGTTAGAGCTAAAACGAACAGCAAAAATTATATTCGAATATTCGTTTGTAAATATTCTCTTCGTATTACAATATTCATTTGAAATCTTATTATATAGTGAGCACAAAAAAAAGAAACTTTATTTGGACTAAATGAGACTTTGAAATGGATATAAAGAAGGTAACGAGTTGTAGTTTCCTGTCACGGTAATTATTTGAGCTTAAGTAACGCCGCATCTAATAGCATTGTTATCCATTATTTTAATTTGGCAATCGCTCACTTCGTGGCGGTGAATTGACGTGGCGGTGAGAACTGGAGCTAGGGATTGGAGTGTCCAGCACTTAAGACACGCAGAGTGTGACCGATTCAAAATGTTTCATGGCTGTTCAGTATAATATATTGTGCTACAAAGTCATATTGTCTCCCTATCGATAAAAAACAACAACATCGTCACACATCTCGAATGTACGGTCTGTAAATAGAAATAAGAACGTTTCAAGGGTATTACGACATCGATGCAAATATGTTCTAATATTCGAATGCTGTTTTACTATTCGAATATTCGTAATACAATATTCATTCGCCAATATTCGAATATTTATTTCAACTCTAAATACATTTAGAGCTTTATGTGTGAGAAAACATGTCTATTGTGACGTGATTGTCGGCATACATGTTTGATGTTCGGAACAACGGTAGTGGAAAACCATGGGGTTGTTTTTTCCCCGGCGAAGGTCATATTGGAGCCAATCAACGTCGGCGTATGCTGACACACCTCCCATGGATAAAGTGGCATACTGCCCCACGGCATTTTATAAAACCGAGCGTTACCCACGATACGTGGCACCATATTCGGAGTCCATAGTACACCGTCAAGTAGATATCTTCCGGCCTCTTCCTGTGCGAGAAACAACATTCAATTTACGTTGGATTGCAGGCGAGAGTAGAATGCATGTCGATGTAGTCATTAACTGCACGTGCAGGTAATGTACCTTGTCGTAGTCATGGAAACCACAAACGTCAGCACTTTTGTTTTAACATTTCGCTAACGAAATATAATGCTTTTCTTTGACCTCGTGTTTCCTGGCTAATGTCAGTTTGCAGTTATTTGGGACTGGCGTTTATTAATCATGAGAGCGTCGACGAGCGCACCTCGCGGTGTATCGTAATAACTCTTTCAACTTCCACGTGCCTTCGCTTTATATTATGTAGGCCTATGCTAACCCAATGTTACACCTGGCTGTGCCAGCCATACTTAAAGCCCAACGCACACGGCAAGCAAAGAAAGAAAACGTGTTTAGCTAAACAAAACGTGTTTTCGGTGATTTTGTTTGCCGTGTGCGTTGACTGTTTAGGGCGTTCGCGGTCACCACGCGGTTTCACAACGATATCCTAAATTTAGGAGCTCCTAACAGTTTATCACCTCCCAAGTTAGATGCCGATTTAAGAAGGGATAAGACTTGTGACGTCGTCATGAAACACTTGTTACGAGGTGACAACACTTGGGACTGGTTTAGGATATCCTAAATAGTTAGGAGGCCGTCGTGAAACGGGGGCCAGCTCGTTACGTTTATCGAAACACAAAACATGTTTCTTGTTTAGCTAAACAATTTTCTTTGCCGTGTGCTTTGGACTTGAGATTACAGAATTGTTTTAGATTAAACAACTTGATATAGACTAGAATTGAAAGGAAAATAATAACTTTGACTATGTAGACTATACTATTAGGAATAAATATAATAGATCAACCATTACGCTTTTTGAGAGTAAGAACGTCATTTGGGGACTTCTTCCAGCTTTTCGTAAACGGACAAAATCAACTGTAATTTTGTGTTATTTTAAGCAGAATTACATGTTTTTATTGAACAACAATACTTTTAAAGACATCTTGATGATTTCTATGCGACTTACCCGTAACAATAATAACACAGTAGTGTTAACCGGGATATATAACTGACATACATACCATAATGTGTAGCATTAAAACTAGAGGCATATTAAAGCCATTGCTTTAAGTATAATGTAATGTATGAATAAATTGTTAATTTTTCTCCATCAGCGCCAATATCCTTCATTCATATATGGCTGGTAAAATTGCGTAAGATTGCGTATATGAAATATTAACATTAAAGCAATTTCGTCAATTATAATGTAATGTATAAATAAATTGCTGTTTTTCTCCATCTGTGCCAATGTTTCATTCATATCTGAAATGAAATACTGATGCGGATATATTTACCCCATTAACTACATGTAAGTCCGTATATCGGAATTGCATCAAATATTTAATATGAAGACAGTTGATTAAGGCGGTGCATTGAAGCACTAACCACTAACAAACTATTGAAAACATAAAATTTCTTCCGCTATAAGACTAAACAGTAAGTCTTCCGCTGACTAACTAGTAGACACTCGGCTCACCTCGGACTACTTCCACTTCGCTCCAGTATAGACTGTTAGCCAGTCCCGTAGGTTATCCGAGTGACTGGTAGAATGACAGCATGCACTAGATTATACACAGATCTCATGAGACGCATTTACTGTCTAGACACCGCATAAACCATTGCGAAATAGTAAAGCGTTCAATCATTTTCTTTTGAAGTATGCCGACAATGAGGAGGATGTTCTCCGTTTCCAGTTGGAGAAGAGGATGGGGAGCGAGCTGCAGGGCCTTCCTCGAACAGCCCTGGCAAAGTACGTAATTTCCGGTTGACCCCTTGACCCCTGCCATTACACAATCCTATTGACCTACGTATTTTACTTGAAAGTTTGTACATTTTATACATTCTATACATGTATATTGGCCAACAAACTACATTTCCCGCAAGGCACACTGGTTTTCAATATTTTCATATTTTGTTTCATTGTATTTTTGTATTTTTGTATTTCGCGATGAAAAATACAAAACTGTAAAAAAAATATGAAAATATTGAAAACCAATGGGACATTTCTCGGTGTCTCTTGAACACAACTGAGTCTATTTTTAGAGAAACGATGAAGACAAAGGAACTTCGACAGAAGTCGGAACGAGAACACAGACGAATAGTTAGAGCAATCGAGGCATTTCTTAAGGTATAACCCTATTACGTAGACGGTTTTGTTCGTAATGGATCTAGATTAATTCATGTATGATTTTTTTTTGTCAACAAATCTTAAGATCAGTATGGCGTAAATACTAATGAACTACTAAACTTAAACTTAACAAAGTGTCCAATGCTGTGCGTGTGGTAAATTACGCTACAATGTCCTAATGTAACAAATCTTGTGACGTTTCAATTAGTACATTACGAATTCTGTAACTATACCATCTGAGGTATATTCCAATGAACAACGTACATACATTCTTAAACCAATTGTACATGTTGATGCCAGTTTGCACAGATCTAATTGAAATATCTCAAACATTCGCTGAATATTACTCAGTTAGTTTTAATACATGTAGGCATTGAAGAAGCACAATATGGACCAAAACTCTACGATCAGTTACGACGAACTTCGGAACGCACTCGATGATGTAAGTATATATATTTATTCGTATGTAATATATAGAACTATATGTGCAAGAATCCGCGATTTCTGGTATAAAATGCCACACAAACCCATCGAAATATATGCTGTTACATGTCGATGATAAGCAATCGATTGTTTTGTAAATGTTTCCTACTCATGGGATTCCCCTATAAAGTGTTAGTCACGAGGACCAATTGCAACGTACTCTAAATTCTGTGCCCTGTAATTGGTCCTCCGTCAGACGTTGGAAGCCTCGCGCGGTAATCAAATTGCCTTGCTCACCTAGCAGTCTATATAAATAAATAAACAAACTAACTGCCCGGAAAATGAGCTGATTTATTGATAACAGATCATTTGGAAGGAAAACAATCACTGTACGTGGTGTAGGATCATCAGTTCTTTATGTTAATACAATATTAATTTCGTTGTTTGAGTCACTTTAATATTCACTGTATACTACCCAGGGTCAGTTGAGAAGGAAAATAAAGCACACTAATCCAATAATCTGGCAAATAATGTAATGCTATAAACAGGCTTTCCGGCATGGTTTTGACACAATATAAATTCGCACATTATTATTATTATTAGTAGTAGTAGTAGTAGTAGTAACAGTAGCAGTAGTAGCAGTAGCAGTAGTAGTAGTAGTAGTAGCAGTAGCAGTAGTAGTTCTAGTAGTAACAGTAGTAGTAGTAGTAGTAGTAATAGTAACAGCAGCAGCAGTAGCAGTAGCAGTAGCAGTAGTAGTAGTAGTAGTAGTAGTAGTAGTAGTAGTAGTATATTTATGGTTCAATGTTTGTTTACACAGGAAGTCATCTTCACAAGGGCTCGACGCAAGAGGATATTTGGCGACGTGGCCAATGACGTCATACTACGGTATTTGGATCGTGATGGCAATGGGCAGGTAAGAAAGTTCGATGAAAAGTCTCGCGAGATTTGAAACTTCACAGATGGCTCTGGTACTTGTAGCCGACCATAGATAACATGCACCGGATTGTCAATTAAACTGATAGCGAATCTGGTATATCTTGTCGTTAAAACTGATATGGACGGTAAATACCGGATGTCAATCAACTTGATAACGACACGGGTCTCATTCAACAGAAGGATAGTAACGCGGCAAGGGTTGTTATCCGTAATTGTATAAAAGTTTAAATTCGTAACACTCTGATCGTTCTTTGGAAACAAGCATATATTAATTTCATTGATGTGTAATTTGAATATAGATTAAAAAAATCCAAAAAATCACGAATGATATAAACCAATGATATTATTTTACATATTTTCTATTAAACCTCGCGAAGATAGAATGCTTTTCTGTCTATATAAGTAGTTTACTAGTTATCACGTATCTGTATAGGTCCTACACTCGGAACACGAGGTACACGAAGGTCGTGACGAAGATCGCAATGCGAATGCCAAATGGTGCACGTCTTTCTCTTGCAGATTACCTACAACGAGCTGATGACGTTCATGGGGGAAACAGGAATCACTCTGCAGAAACGGTTCCAGGGTTACGACAGGAAGAATGTCAGCAGTCTGTTCAGCTTTTTCGATACACTACAGTCGACATTACTCACCAATATTAAAAAGATATACGTCGAGGTGGGCCTATATAATCATCTCTCGTTTTCTAGATACTAATGTAGGTGAGATCTATTCACCCGGACTTGCGTTCTATTCACCGGACCAGAACACAATTCCCAGTGATCTGATTGGCTCACGTGGTTATGATTATGGTTAAATGTAGTAGGAAAATATTTTATTCATATTTTGGGTCTCGTGAGTCAATCAGATCGCTGGGAATTGGCTCACGTGACCTAAAATATTAATAAAATATGTTCCTACTACATTTAACCCTAACCACATGAGCCAATCAGATTGCCGGGAATTTAGGTCCGGGTCTGGGGAATAGACCCCACCAAGAATGCAGCGTTGAAAGCGCTTCGAGCCTGCATTAGCATGGAGTCATGATAATGCGCTTTATACATTTATGAACTATGTATGTATTTACTCTTACAAGAATATATCAGTAGAACTTCAAGTTTATTATTTATATGTTACGAATACATAAGTATGGTGAATATTTGATGTGATGAAAACATAATTATAGTCCATGACACTGTTGCAAATGATTGTTAACAAAGTATTCGTGAGAGAAAAATAGTGTAACTGTTGAATCTTATCGTTATTTCAATACAAAATTCACCAACCCAAACTGTTGAATCAATATACTTAAAAACGTACTCGAATTTATTTGGGGGACTGGTGATAGAGCAGTGGTAGAACGTTTGTACTTCGGAGTCAAAGGTCCCGAGTTAAATCCCGTCCCGGAGCCCGGCATCAATGTTTGCGAAAATTACGTTTCTGACGCGATATTGATAGGATGGCTGTCTGTAGAGTGGCAATGCAGATATCATACTTTCAGTACCAGCAGGTGCTCGCAGGTTTACTGCAACATTCAGCGCTACGGATGTTGCGGGTTTCCTCCTGCCCTAAACAACTGGCAAGTCCTGATATAAGTGAAAGAATATTGAATGTGACTCTAAACTCCAATTTATAAAAAAAAATATACTTTTAAAACATTCCAAGCATACTATTTCCTATCTACAGGATAGTGATATAGAGAGAACAGTTGGGATAAACACCGGTCACATCGGAACCAACGACTTTGAGTTGGAAAAGGCGGACAGAGAATTCATCGTTGAGGTATTGAGTACACTATTGTATGATAAAATTGGACTCAACTAAGCATTAACATGCGTAAAAACATTGTGTAATGTACAAACGTTCTATTAAATGATTTTATATATGTGATACTACTTGGTGAAGTCACCTTGAGCCATATTTACAAACGTTTAAGGTTTTTGTAGAATGATTTTATGGTTGTTTTTGGCACTTAGGTAAGTCAGGTTTCCTTCTGCAATACTCTCGTATGAACGCTTTTAAGTCAGATTCATGTCCAATTAAAAGTAGATCTCAAATTGTGCTCCTTTGCTCCTCCTGGCTCGGACTAGTTTCAGTCCAAATAGATAAGCGCTAGTTTCGGATATGATTTATGAGTCCGATCCGCATTTAATTCCAGCGAGGCAGGATCTCCATGGTAACGTTCCTGAGATATTACGTGGCATCGAACGCCCTTCCAAAGAAGCCGCGGGAGCATCTTGCCACCGTCACGGAGGGTGTCGTTCTTCAATCCTCACCTCCCCGGCCGATGTCCTCACCCTCGGAGCCCAAGGAGGTTGGTGGTTCTGATATTGCACCGGAAGACGTCCAGCCTAGTAAGTTCATTGGATAATCAGGACACCCTGCCATGAAGCTCTCGTATAACGAAACATGTGTTTCCTTTTGTCATAAAGAAAATGACCGATGACTGGGGCGACTCGACATGCCTGTCGAGTGTACAGCTCGTTCTACGATAGCTAGAAGGCCAGTTACACCGAAATAAACGATTAATTCGTGGTCGTAATTGATCTTACTGAAGATATAGTTCGAGTATGGCGTATTCGAGTATTGAACCAGTCCAGGTTCAAGCTAGAATTTTTTAACATGCATAGCGCCACATTATTATCCCCAGTCAATCAGTGTTCATTATCAACTCCCTGGGGAGTATTTTAAAGAGATTGGAATGAAAAATAGTCTTGCTCATTTGTCTTACTTTGACTTTCAGTGTTGATGAACGCTCACTAACATTGTGATTAGCCGTTATCAAGGTTGTCCATAATTCTTCAACTGTCAGGAAGGTGAATTATGGAAACAGCCATGTCCACAAGAGAATGGAACCAGCTACAGCTTAATTATAAATGATGTCCATTGACTCCAATATTCAGATGAATATCTTAATCGCATTCTTACTTGATTTGGTGTTATGTCATAACATCCGAATTGAATGTTTTATGACACGTTCAGTATCTTACATGCCAGTTCATATCACCCTACTGACCATATGAACACGTACTTACTGACCATTTGGACACGTACTTACTGACCATATGAACACGTACTTACTGATCATATGAACACGTACTTACTGATCATATGAACACGTACTTACTGACCAAATGAACACGTACTTACTGACCATATGAACACGTACTTACTGACCATATGAACACGTACTTACTGACCATATTGACACGTATTTACTGACCATATGAACACGTACTTACTGACTATATGGATACCTACTTACTGTCCATATGGACACGTAATTACTGATCATATAGACACGTAATTACTGATCGTATAGACACGCACTTACTGATCATATAGACACGTACATACTCACATATGGACACGTACTTCCTGACCATATGGACACGTACTTACTGACCATATGGACACTGACTCCCTAGAAAGTAGTGTAAAGTTATAATACTAAGTTAATAATAATAATAATAATAATAAGCAGTTTTTATGTAGCGCAAGTTCTTCCATAGATCCAACACCGATTTCTCGAATCTTGAAGTCTGAAGACCTGAGATTTTACTCAAATTTAACTCAGAAATTCGGGTTTCTCGAACAAACCTCAGCTCCAACTGGTGAGGGAAAACTCAATTTTATCGATATTTTTTAGTTAGGTATATCACAACATGTTATGTTTATTTACAATTGCTGGAAATTATTTGATTATTTCCGAGTTACTAACGGGGAATAGTTGTTATTGATGTATTGATTCATGAATGGTGCTTTACTTACTGAATGGAGGATATACTTCAGAGGACCAAATCAAAAAAGAATAGATGTAATTCAATAATACTAGTGCCTTCAATGTGTGAAGTTTACATGTGAGTTTATCAGTATACAAATATCTATTAGATGAAAATGGTAGTTTCAATGTCATAATTGTATTAATCGTTTGTCATATTTTCATAATAAACATTGATTTGGTGTTTACTTCAGTTTGTGTGATGCTTACATTTATGCCCATAGACCATCCGGCGACAATGTAATTACCTTTCCCAATTTTAGATTTACACGTACATATCATATCACACTATATCTTCTACAGCGATGTAGTTTCATTACTGCTGGAAAGATAATGGGGAAAAAAAGGGAAATAACTCTATGGAATTCGAATACAGTTCAGAACAGTCATATCTGGTTCTTGTACAGTCCACTCATCCGTGTTGGTCTTTCCGTTAACATCGGTTACTGGACCGAAAATGAAATCATGGAAAATGCCAGCAATGAAAGACGATCTTGTTTGAGCGCCCCATATTTTCAATCTTGGGATGACAGTCGTATTTATTCAAATTTTTCATTAAAGGAAATTTATACGTACATGTCCATTAGTATAAATTGAATCTTAGTTCGGTTCCTCTACACTTCAGAGCATAACGAAGTAAATACAAGTCAGCATGAGTCAGCATGACATTTGAATGCAATTAGAGTATGACAAAAGGAGTCTCGAAAGAGACCGCAATCTCGGTTAAGTAAAATACATAAACCTACATATCCAAGAAATTACATTCCAAATCCATTTCGAGACGTATTGTCCGACTCGTAGATATACGAGGCCGATCCATTTATTTTTTTTGGTGCCGGAACACTGTCTGCAACATGTCCTTTTAGAACACTCCAAATGTCTGGAACCTGTGAGAACTGTACCCGTTGAAAAGTGGTGCAGTCAGAACAACGCAGACGACAAGATAGCGGCAAAAAACGCGGGAAAATAGTGCAGTGCAGTCTCACACCGAACTAGTGGGTCAAATTACGACATTGTTGTCTATATAAATGGTGCTTTTTGTTAATTATTTAGTATTGATTGATTGATTTAATGCTTGATGTCACACGATGCTATACGATGACTACAATCACATTGTAGATTCCAGATATGAATTATATTTATTATGACCGTATTTTACTTTGAAATATCACACAAAATAAAGGATTTAGACACAATTCACGATACTTTTCTTCGTAAAGAGCTTCATCATATCGCCCAACAACTCCAACACGGAAAATAAACCACAATTTTGTATGTGAATAGTGGTCATTTTGCCTAGAACAGAACAGGTATCGGACTAAACCCAGAACAGGGATAGAACAGGCAAAGGGAGGGGCCTCATAGTACGTAATGATCTAACACGACTCCATTTGGTAAGTCTTGTATGTGTAGACAGCCCATCTACATCTTTCACAAGCATGTTAGTAAGCAGCATGGTTTACTAATGCACCGGCAAGTGTCCCTTTTAGTTTGTAAGATGAGATCATCACGTGTAGAACACGCTCTTCCTGGGACTCAATGGTGACAACGTTTCTGTTTCTTCGCTAAGTTCGGCACTGGAGTGAACTGTCACGTTGGAAGAAAAAACATTGAATTATCATCCAGATATTATAAATTTACAAAAAATACATAAAATATAAACTTTTGACAAATTTGAATTATCATCCAGGCCCCGAGATTACGAAACTTGTTTAGTGCGATTTCATGCTCAACTCTAAATTGTGTTCACAAATCCCCAAATAACATTTGAGCTTGAGGATGAAATTGTACTCAAAACGTCCCTGATATAAAAAAAACAAAACATGCCCATTGAATTATCACCCAGATATAAACCCGTTAACTCAAACTCATAGTATTGCATATAGCTAAAGTGTATCATGGTATAATCGGCCTCTCATGCTCTAAAACAGACGCAGTTCTTCCTTGATATATACGCTACGGGCAAAAACCTGTTAACACAATGTCATAAATGTATTACATATGTAGCTATGTGAACATGCTTATCCTGGTATGACAAGAAGCTAATCCTCAGAAACACGGGCCCAGTGCTCTCTAACGTATATCACTGTGATAGCATACCTATAGTAAAAATATCACGAAAACTACACATAATAATTATTTCCACATGCAGACTCTGTATATTGCCAATATCGAATTGTGGACGGCGGCCATTTCGTATTTTAAAATACGGGCTTCACAGGACATAATCAAACAAAGTATACACTATCTAGTCAAAATCTTATAAAAAAACTACCGAAATAATCATGTCGACCAGAGATATTGCCAATAATGAATATGAGATGGCAGCCATTTTAGTTGACGTCAGTTGACGTGTCTTCATTCCTTATATGCATACATATATTTAAACCTATCTATACACCAAATTTCATGCTTTTATGACAATTTGAACAATTCTGTCCCTTAGTCGCTCTACTATTGGAAGTCTTTATTTCTCGGATTCATTACAGAATGGTGGGACTCTATTACCGTTTCTGTTATTGGTCAATGACTACCACTGGTCATGACTCGTGACTGACCACCTGTAACCACTACTACTGACCATTTGTCACCACTAACTGACCGTGAAGGCTGTACTCCGGCATCCGGCGTTTCCAGAATTGGTCAGCGTCGTCCTGACAACGAAACATCCCCTTCCGTCTGAGGTCGTCCTGCAGCAACACCGTCTGTGGACAGAGTCAGCGTGTTCTGTTATAATTAGACATGTAGGAGTCAGTGTATGAACTGCTGCTTGAGTCAATGTAGGAACTGCTGCTTGAGTCCGTGTAAGAACTGATGCTTGAGTCCGTGTAAGAACTGATGCTTGAATCAATGTAGAAAGTTCAGAATTAATGTCAACTGTAGACAGGAAATTAGACAGATTTGATGTACGAACTGCTGGAGTGATGTGTCAGCTGTAGATAGATTTGATATAGGCACAGTCTAAACAAAATCATATCCTTCTAGGATCGCTTCTCGTAGTTGTAGCGATTTAACCAAATACAAGTATAATGATGCGCGTAAACCGACTAAGAAACGTTTTTGAGTACTATTTTATATTCGACTCAAAGCTTAAGGTTTGTTCACATACGGTAAAACCCCTAATAATTCGAACCGTCTAATAGTTCGAACACCTAAATTCATCGCCGAAAATAACATATTTCTGCCTCCAAAATTACGAACATGACAATTTTTTTCAAATCGTACTTTTATTTTATTTATTTTTTAAATTGCTTTTGTTTTAGATCCTTGAGATAGTACATTTATAACTCTTCACTGTCATTAACAATGATAATATGACAAAATTGAGTGACCATGAAATCTTCAAAATTAATCGTTCTCTTAAAAAAAACCGTCGTATCTTCAGGGACTGGATTTAAGAGGATTCAGTCAAATGTATGAATTGCTGAGCGATTTAATTTAACGGGCCAAAATATACGAAGAGCGAAAACTGATATTATTAGTTGGATTAAAACGTAAGAATTGGTGAATGAGTCAACTGTAGATAGAGAGACAGTGGTTGAACTATTGAATGAGTCACAACTCTAATAATGAGGAGGGAGGATGTGTTAACTGTGGACAAAATCATGCCTGGGTATCGTTTCTCGAAGCTCCCATATCCACTATAAGACCACAACACTCTCGTAAGTTTACGGTCCTCATGTATAATGTATAAGATATCGCAACGAGAGTGTTTATGGTCTGGTAGCAGATACGGTAGCTTCGTGAAATGATCCCCAGGGATTCGTTTCTCGAAGCTCTCCAATATTATATACTACCAGACCATAGGGCTCTCGTAGCAAGCTCTTATTATACATGGCCATCGCACATTACCTTATGCAATGGTTTCATGGACGGATATCAGAGCTTCAGGAAATGATACACGGTATCGTAAGTCAACGGTGCTTATATTAATCGTATTACTAAGCTTTACTCTGTGTTTGAACTTCTGGCCCCTAGCAATACAATGGACGATGTTAACTGCAGGCATTACTACTAATTAGGTATGACTATCTGACTGTATATACGACATGTCTACACAATAAGACAAGGATTTGGATTTGCGTTTGATTTGCGCAAGTTTTAATCAACATTTAGCCTACGCTCACTGCCCGAAAAAATACTTTACAGACCAAAGTCAGCTTGGGTTGTATACTCTCCATGGAGTTGAGAAAGAAAATTAGATCACACTGGTCCATTGAGCGGGGTATTAATGTAGCGCTATGAGCGTGGACTTGGCGCAATATACTATTATTATTATTATTATTATTATTAATTTATTATCATTACGTGTGTATTTAGATCTGCTAGCTGACCTCAGATCGTGGCTGGCCCTGCCCGAGAACAAAAGTTCAGCAAAATGGAAGGTCTATTCAATGTTCCCAGCAACAAATACATATCACACCCATTCACTTACTTTTCCAAACCTTGTTTTAGGGAACTTCTTATAATGATCTGAATCGTGGATAGGCGACACGCGGTGTGGTCTGGGGCGAATTCTGGCTAAACGTCGCTGTCATTAGGAAAACAAAGAAGAAAACAAATAGAGGATCTCATATGAGTGGTGAGTGGTCATACAATGCTTAATGTATTAAACGAGTTGGCAAAAATTATATTATGTGAGGCTCTGCCGAACATAATATCATGTTTTCCAACTATCACATAATAGTAGAAACTATTGTCATATCGATTTTCAATATCAAACACTATCTATAGGCAAATGTCTTGGGAACTGGGTTAAAGCACGCGGAAATACTATAGTTCCAATTAAATATGTAACTATGATTAAATGTGTTTGCATATTTAATTGAAAAAAATATTTAAACTTTATATTCGACAAATTAAGTCCCAAGAAGAAGCTCTAAACGTGGTCCCAAATTATTTTGATATCGCGTATGAATACAATTATAAAACATATATTGTGTTATTGCACGAGTGGAAATATTAATAGTTATAACATGGGTGTATTGCACTCCTAAATTCCTATGTTATGTGATAAAAGTAAATACTTAATTATTGTTATCGTTGTGTTCATTCTGTAGATTTCTGAAGTAGCATTTTTCAAAGTACTGTCAGTCCCAATATCAGTACGCCACTAAAATCACGAAGTAATTCACCATCTCGTCTTCAATTGTGGAGTCGTGTCTTCACATGTCATCTATCTGTATTATCATAGCATATGCCTTGTTCTTATTTGTGTACTAGTATCATGTTATTTTTAGTCAAACAATCGAACAAATTGCCACGAAACAGTCTTTGACAAGGACTAATCACATCTCGTAAGCGTTATATAACAAGTACATGACGTATGTTCTACCATTCTCGAAACACCGGCCATTATGAATACTTAACTTCCGTCAAATATTTGACGGATTTTAATTAGGTAGTCATAATGGCCGGGTTTTCGAGGATGGTGTTCTACAGACCTGTTCCTCTTTAGCTATCAGTTTATTTTCCAGTTCCTCTGCACGACGTTTGATCTCATCACGCTGTCTGTTGACCTTCTCGTGCAGCTGTGTAATGTAGATCTCGTATCTCTGAAGCTGCTCCTTGGCCACAGCCTCTACCCTGAGGTTCCGCATCTGGAACCCGAGATAGTCACTGCAGCTTCTTACCATAACCCTATAGAATCAGTAGTAGCTTCAGATGACCCTACATAATCAGTAGTAGCTTCACATGACCCTACAGAATCAGTAGTAGCTTCACATAACCCCACAGAATCAGTAGTAGCTTCTTCACATAACCATATAGAATCAGTAGTAGCTTCACATGACCCTATAGAATTAGTAGTAGCTTCTTCACATAACCATATAGAATCAGTAGTAGCTTCATCACATAACCATATAGAATCAGTAGTAGCTTCATCACATACCAATATAGAATCAGTAGTAGCTTCATCACATGACCCTATAGAATCAGTAGTAGCTTCAACACATGACCCTATAGAATCAGTAGTAGTTTCGTCTCATAACCCTATGGAATCAGTAGTAGCTCCGACACAAGCCCCTATAGAATCAGTAGTAGCTTCTTCACATAGCCCTGTAGAATCAGTAGCAGCTTCTTCACATAACCCTATAGAATCAGTAGTAGTTTCACATAACCCAATAGAATCAGTAGTAGCTTCAACACATTAACCTATAGAATCAGTAGTAGCTTCTTCACATAACCCTATAGAATCAGTAGCAGCTTCATCACATAACCCTGTAGAATCAGTAGCAGCTTCTTCACATTACCCTATAGAATCAGTAGTAGCTTCACATAACCCAATAGAATCAGCAGTAGCTTCAACACATTAACCTATAGAATCAGTAGTAGCTTCTTCACATAACCCAATAGAATCAGTAGTAGCTTCTTCACATAACCCTATAGAATCAGTAGTAGCTTCATCACATAACCCTATAGAATCTGTAGTAGCTTCAACACATGACCCTATAGAATCAGTAGTAGCTTCATCACATAACCCTATAGAATCAGTAGTAGCTTCATCACATGACCCTATAGAATCAGTAGTAGCTTCAACACATAACCCTATAGAATCAGTAGTAGCTTCTTCACATAACCCTATTGAATCAGTAGCAGCTTCAACACATGACCCTATAGAATCAGTAGCAGCTTCATTACATAACCCTATAGAATCAGTAGCAGCTTCATTACATAACCCTATAGAATCAGTAGTAGCTTCAACACATGACCCTATAGAATCAGTAGTAGCTTCAACACATGACCCTATATAATCAGTAGTAGCTTCATCACATAACCCTATAGAATCAGTAGTAGCTTCAACACATGAACCTATAGAATCAGTAGCTTCTTCACATAACCCTATAGAATCAGTCAACAGAAAGTAACTTGGTATAGCCTACTTTTAATAATAGAGACACTGAAACCATCATCCAGGGTGCTAGTGTTCTTCAACAGAAGATCTACGAGATTCATAATTCCTATTCATGTATATAAGTTACGTCTCGTAGAGCTACGATAGTTCTGTGGAACAGGACCCAGAGCGTACGCCATGTTTTTTCTATAACAGGAAATGACGTAAACCTGATACGACCCTTTCGTGAAACGCAGATCATCACTCTACGAGTCATACCGGCAACTCCTGCAAACGCATAAAGTTATATATGAACTAATTTTGAGTGGTTTCCGTTTATCAATAATAAAGCATTGCCCTTCGCTTGCAAGTCACGCATACCGGTACATTGAAACATGTAGGACCAAACAAGTTAGTAGGTCTTAACTTTTCAATTTTCAATTTAAATGTCAATTGCACCTAACCACTCACACTAAGGCTGGGATTAAGGTTATCGTATGGTTGTGCCGGTTCGTACAGGAATGCCCAAATTCGTATCATGGGCCGTAATCGTTGGGTAAATAACTTGGAGAAGTGCGTGCAGCTTTCTGCTGATCAATGTTGATCACAGATAGGTAGAATAACGTAACCGTATTTTCAAAGCTACATTTTGTTCTTTTGCTACATGGTAGTTATATACAACGCAATGGTCAGTGAATAACAAATAATGTAACAACACTCTGCCTACACGTAAGCACAGGATACACTTTCTTCGATTAACCTTTCACTTGATCATTGCGTAGATTCAATACTGTTATATTGACATATTTGAATAAAAGTTTCAATGTTAGGCGTACTTGTAGCTGACTCGTCATTTTCAGGTGTATGCTTTTGTCTACATTTGTCACTGCAGTAATACAAATTTGCCTCGTAATAATACGCGTCATCTATAGTGCGAGCTCGCACGTCCCTGCTAATAACGCTAATAACGTTATATAACGTTGTGTGTTTATCGGCACTGTCGTAGCGCCACGATGATTCTGTGGAACTGGACCTAGATGTCTCACCTCTCGCCGTCCTCTCTTCTCTATTGTCTTCTCTAAATCACCAAGGTCCTGGGTCCTCTTTCTATGATGCCCTATGTAGTCGCATGACCGGCGTGACCAGTGCACCTTCTATGAGACGAACCATTACATGGTCTTAGTGAGATTGTATTGAAGTAGGTTCTACATAATGAACTGCACTGATGCAAATAGTGGTGATTACCGAATAAAGCCCGAAGACATAAGGTAAAATGTGTGTCCAGTACTCATACATGTACGGAAAATAACATTTTTAATTAATAATTATTTATTTATTTATTAAATACAGAAACTAGTCCGACAGCGACAGGAAGTTTGTTCATTCGCATACTTTGTAAGCCTATTTTTATGACACGTGTTTTCGTGTTAAGAACTTATTATGTTATAGGTATGTGTGTCTTACCTTTCTGACTGGTTCCCGGGGTGAATATTGAACCAGAATGCTAGGAAAAGATGATGACTTTTTTACATGTTCCGTGTATTTGTTGCTGCAGGGGTGTCTCACCAAAGTCGCCATGATGGCACGTGACCTGGATGTACGTCTTCACCGGAAGTATAGATCTGGGAAGTGAAAATTATGCTTTTATTTGTTACGATGGTATAGTGTAGCCTAATGGGTGAGGGATATTGTGACAAGCTCATTTAAATAATTATCGACCGTTTTCCAAAAATATATTAATTAATATGTTTTTCCATGGAATATGTCTATATACTATACTGTTCATTGATATCAGAATGTCTTCATCATGCCAACATCTATTTATATCATAGCAGTGCAGTAGCAGCGTGTTCAAATACCAACTATGGGTTTGATTTTAATGTCGTCCGAGGTCCCCATGATAGTATATTCCCGCAAATAAGATTTAAATTCGTTGTACACATTATTACCGTTCAATTGGTTCTGTACCACTGATTGATGCTGGAGGGGGGAGGGGGGGGGGATTGGGGTTTTAAGTCGCTTTCAAGATTCTTTCACTTATATCACGACTTGTCAGTTTAGGGCAGGAGGAAACCCGCAACATCCGTATCGCTGAATGTTGCAGTAAACCTGCGAACACCGGCTGGTACAGCCACTCTAAAGACATCGCATCCTATCAATATCGCGTCAGAAAGGTAACTTTCACGAACATTGATGCCGGGCACCCGGGGCGGGATTTGAAACTGGAACCTTTGCCTCCGAAGTCCAACTGTTCTACCACCCGCCCGATTGATGCTGGAAGATCTCTTCAAAGTATAAACATATCTCTGAAATTCCGTGGGAAACGTTATAAGGAGAAGCACAACTCAGTCGTTCTAGTACCCGTCGTGTTGTAATACGCAGGTGTAAAGTACGGAAAGTTAGAGTATGCAACTATGTGCTGATCTGGGCACACTTTCACGAAGCTTCCGTATCCACTAAGAGACCTTAGCACTCTCGTATGTATCTATCTCGTAGAGATCTACGAGAACTTTATGATCTCTTCGCAGAACAGCACGAAATGTCTCTGGACAATCTAATAATACTTAAAGTCACTTCAGCATGTTTTTTGTTTTGTTTTTTGTTTGTTTTTGACAGCTAGCATTCGTGACGTTAAGACTATAAAAAAAAATATTGATCATTGTATTACATAGATAAATCGCATTGCATACTCCTGGGTATATACCATGATTGTGCGATCAACTATATAGTATTCACACATTGTAACATTTCTATGAAGCACGCAATACTCTCAGCTTAATTCCAATCGTGGGATTACGTTTATCTGACAAGAAAGCATGTTATTTTAATACCGGAAACTCGTAGGCCTACAATTTATAACATTCGTAAAAGCAGTATTAAGTATATAAGGAAGCTTGCCACCTAGTGCAATACAATTAAATGACTTACCAGCTTGATTTTACCCGGTCCATGGAATAAATTATAGTAGTAAACAATTCCAATAGTGCACCATTCAGAAATCCCTATCAAATGCCGTAAATTGTAACGACTTCATTTGCTAAGGCATAATTCTGTGCGTGTCTGCGCGCTCTAATAATTAAATTTCACAAAACTGTGCTCTAGCCGTATCGGCAATCACTGGGCTACATTTCCAACAAAGCACCACCAGCTGAAAAAGAAAACGGCCTACATTTATAGCGACCTAATCGTTCTAACACCCTTCTGTTCGATCAGCTTTCGCAGACTGAACAAACTACCAGTTATACTACTCCGTGATCCGTCTAATAATAATTATGTCCTGGGGTGCAACAAAAATTGAACTGTTAACACTGGATAACCGGGTTATTGAAACCTTATGCGATATTTGTATTCAGTTAGTATTGCACTATTCGCATAATGTTCCTTTCAGTAATTTAGCTAGTCGTTTGACGCCTTCAGAGGAACATTGTCATTTCTGACAGTTAATAGACAAAGCATTTGTAAGTGACGTTCCTATTGGGAAAATACTTTATTGTTGTTGCCATTCGAAGAGATTGAAATATTTTCCACGAATTAATTGCTTGTGTCAATCACTTATATAGTACGAAGTTCGTATGTTAACCTGTATAACCATTGCAGGTGGTGGTCTATTTCCTGATCGGCTAACAGATATTATCAAGAATGGTAATGTTTGAGGTATTCTTAATGGAATACCAGTAGGTGTCTAGCCTAATTAGGTGTATAGGTTGCTTGCGTTTATTGACATGTGTGGATGGGTGAGGTGTATATAGAAAGCATGTGTGTTTTAAGGTGTGCAGAATATAAGAGAGAGAGGGGGGGAGAGAGAGAGAGAAAGATAGAGGAGATAGAGAGGGGGAGAGAGAGAGGATGAGGAAGAAGGTGGGAGATATATTATACAGGTATATGTTTCGCATTAATATCCTGCTAGCATTAATTTCCTGATTTACAGTATTTGAATGTGTACGTTGAGCGTATTTTCGTCGCAAATGGGTGAAAGATTTCCGCAGCGATGTTAAACTCCATAATCACTCACTTATTGAGCGTATTTGTATCTACGCCTGTGTGTATACTTGCACATGCAGGTGTGCGCATTTGTGTCTGTGCGGTGTGTGTTTGTGCGCTCGCGTGCGTGTGCGTGTGTGTTTGTGCGCGTGTTTGTACGTATGTATGTACAGGTAAGTATGCACATCCAGAGTTTACAGGATTACTTTAATATACACTTTGATCTGTCGTACACCATGCACCACAGGTTGACTTCGCGATTGTTCTTAATATAGTCCCAGTAAACACTTTGGTGGTTCATCGATACGTAATTAATAACTTACGAAACGGAACTGCACAGTGTAGTAATCGAATAGCCGGTTATGAAGCTTAATCTGAATAGCGTACACGCAGATTAAACTTAAATACATATTTGAAGGGAGACGACTGTCCGAAGTAGTGTTCACGATTGGTTGCGAAGAAGACAGAATCTAACGTTCATATCAGCTATAAATTGTTAGTTAAAGAATTAACAGTAGGCCTATACAGTGTTACTGATAGGTAGACGATATAGCCTGCTGGTAAGATTTCTGGGAAGTATATACACGCGAGGGAATGGTTACTAGTAGTTGAGGCTTCATGTTGAAGTGTTTTAATAAGCATGTTTGTGTAAACTGAGACGGTATTCCAATACAAATGCACTCACAAACGCTCTTTAGCTGCTATCAAAATAATCATTTGATATTAAGGTGTTGCGCATTGTGTACTTTGCGTCAGTAAGATAACGCAACTGTTTTTAATTCATGCGTACGCCACGGAACGATTAATCTATTTTAAATGATCAACTAACAGGATGTTTTTTTTAATTTATTTATGTATTTATTAATTTTTATTTTATTTATTTTTAAATTATTTTTTAAATTTTATTTATTTATTTATTTATTTAATTGTATATTTAATTATTTATTTAATTATGTATTTATTTAATTAATTATGTATGCGTGTATTTATTTAGTTATTTAGTTAGTTAGTTAATTATTTAGTTATTTATACATGTATTTATTTATTTATTTAATTAAATATTATTTATTTATTTATATATTTATTTACTGCTATACTACGGACAACTTAAAAGTACATGTAGAGCAATAAAATGGGAAATATTGCTTCATTTATAGTATCTTTATATCAGAAAATTAATTGCAAGCACGGTATGAATTAAATACCTAAATACACCAGCTACATGTTTGACGGTGTACCAGGCATTATATGATTATATGGACTGTGCAACAAGCGATACATTACCATAATGATTGTACCACGACACTTATAACCAATGCGAGTTAATAATATCTATGTAATTATTACAATAACATTTTAGTAAAAATCCTATGTGCCGAGAGTTGTATATGGCAAGATAAAACTAATTGTTGTATTACCAGTTGATCATAGATATAGAGACTCTATTATATATCATGTATGGAAACAACTGCAGCCAAAAAGGCTTAAAACTTAAAACATATCGCAATTTTAGGCGTAGGACTAAACATCGATTAATGTCGGTTTTCATTGTTATTGGTCAATGCACACTGATCCATTTGTGCATGTACATTGGAATGTATGTTTTTCACAAAATGGTATCAGCGTATCTCTAATATACCCAAACCAGTATGAGTATTCATCCTCAAAACACAGACCATTATGCCTACTTAACATCCGTCAAATGTTGGATGTTAAGTAGGAATATGGTCTGTGTTTCGAGGATGGTGATATTATTAATTCCATAATGCTGTTTACCTTACATTAATCATATTGTGCATATTCCATGCAGACAACAAGGTCTATTATCTATATAAAAAAAATAGCCTATTACGATTCATTCATCGCAGTCGGGATCAGTCGTGACATGCTGTTTGTTGCGGCTTTTCCTCCTACCAAAAGCAGAATGGTGTCTCTCAGCTTTTATGTTCGATGATGAACACGATTTCCATCTCAAATGATTGTTATCAGTAAAGGTCCTTAATGAACCAAACATCTCAACTCTTGATACGGTATATCATTGGCACCGCGTGACCATAATCATCTTTATCGCGTGGAGTCCGTATACACAGATATCACTTCTGGATACGTGCATACATCTAGTTGGTACCATGCTGGCCCAAATCAGCTTCTAGCATCGCTGCCGTCTGTAAACGCGGGTTGTGTTTGTCCGTCGAGCAGCGATGGCTGATCTTATGCGTTCAACACGCACCGTACTACATGCACCGGCAGTGCAGACGTATCCACAGTGAAGTTCTCGCCGTACTTCGATTCCATTACGCCATTCATCCACATTCCAAGACCACAGCCGAGTCGAATAATGCTCCGATCACCAGCAAGTATTGATATTTCTTAGACATGCGCACTGACTACCGGTGAACTCTCCGCTTCCGAGGCATCATTAACGACTTCTGTCGCTGGAATATTCGCGAAAAGGGTTTAACCTACCGGCTGCCTGTAGGTAAGTATCTTAAATACTGTACATTGTTTCCTTATAACCGCACATGTTTACATCGTGACATAGGTCTACTGTGTACACGTGAAGATTGATATGCCATTATTACTTAAGCATACATCTACTCTGTTCGTGATGCTGTGTCGGATAAAAATAAAATGAACATTAACGCAGTTCGCTTTAATTCCTTGGCTTTTGGGAATTCGTTACATACTATATAGCAGTTGGTCTGCATTATGGCAGATTACGCTCGCCACACCCAGGTGTATCTTAAGCTGAAGCATGTCAATCCTGAACGTCTTTCTCCAACAGTATTACCAAACAGACTTGTCACATGACAGTGCGTTAATGACAAACTAACGGAGCGGAATTGGATCACATTAACGTGATATCCAAATAGCTGTTATATATTATGCTACTAAAAATACAGATTCGGACTCGGTGATGACGTCATAACACCAACAAAGGGAATTGAATTTCACCTGGTGCTTCGTCGGACAATTGACATGGCCGTATCGGTCGCATTTATTCGTTGCACTTCTCCCAAGGGAAATATAGAGCGAGGGTTATTGTAGTGTAATCTATTTTTAAGTTAATGGGAAACATACCGTATACTGTAAATGTTGCATTTACCGGAAGTAAACAAGAAGGAAAGGTGATGGGTTGTTCGCCAGTTTGGGCCAGTGGTTGCCATGGAAACGCATGATCAAATGTTACGCCATTTCAGTGCTAAGAGGTTTAGAAATAATTTGTAGTGATACCAAAAGAAGCTGTTGGAATAATAGAGTTGGTAATATATTCGCACATGATACAGCAATGTAAAACGGAAGAATAGTGTATGAATGATGATAGCACAGTGTCATTTAATAACAATCTGACTCATATCCTTTATTGATATGACACTGTTTTTTTTTTTGCAATGCATATGGTCTGATAGTTTGAAATACAACGATATTCAACTCATTGTAGATATTAGTAGCGTTATCTGAAATATACATTATCATATTATCCTTGTACAAGAGTCACATTACAATATTTATAGATATAATAGAACATTGTCTATGTAATGAACGATACTCGTACAAGTCGGAATAGAACATTACTGTTGAACTGATCCCTGGTGTATATAATTATTGAATGCGATGCGTAGTACTTCCGGTTCTTCCGATGCGTTGTACTTCCGCAATGTGAACTTCCGGTTTGTAAAACATGGACACAATTGCACGGTTGTACTGGATACCAAATACACTCCAAAAAATTTATTAATTCAGGCAGATATTTTATGTGGAAGGTTTCCACCACATTTTAGAACTTGAATTTAAAAGGAGTTTTGTGCCATTATTCTTCCGATATGTCACGTTCTTGATGTATACCTAGATGTTTGGAAATTATTGGTTGTTAACATAATATTAAACCTAAATGACGACTGGTCCTTGAATAGTTTTGTTGAGTATAGTTCTACCGGAAAGGTACGTGTACCACCACTTACTTAATTAGTTGATCCAATCCATACTTCTATCTGCTCGTATTAAAACGTCCAAATGTTCAAACATCTCCCCAGACACAATGCAATGCTATTGATTCTTAGACTAATCCCTGCTTTTTGTAATCCACATTGAATCATGGTATTTTGAGGGATTTTCACCTGTTAAGAAAAATTTACCAGCGTTCTGGATACCATGTGTTTATACGGGTGGACGAGAACCCCAAATACGGGTAATATGTGTTATCATAATCAGTGTTATCCTATATTAAGACCACTGATATGGTAGCCACGTGCAGCAGAGAAGCGATATTATGTATGAAAACATGTGACGCTTACCTCTTCCACGTGCGATTCTCGATATTCCCCACAGAATTCCCCACGACATCCCCACCCACCCCCATCCCATCAGAGAGAGACTCATAATATATATTGCAAAATATGTTTCTGTGTTTTAATGTGAACGTTAAGTTCGTTAGCTGCAAAAAAATATATATATATATCTGTAATATACTTATTTAATAATAGTTTTTGCTATAGTTTTTGCTTATTGTTTTCACTGAGGCAAAATTAACAGCGGTATATTTTGAAATTTTAAACTGATGCAATAGAGACCGTAGTACCCCCTGTTCAGTTCTTTTTCAATCAGAAAATGAAGGATCAGACAGTTTATTCCATGTTTGTATTCACAGCTGTCTGCATACGCTACACATATATACCAGCTACACTGTGTCTAACCTTTAGACCTATACTGGGTTTACATGCAATATTGTTCTTTGAAAAATATTCTATTTTTTATGCAAGGCAATGCATATGTTTTTAGGGATATTTTCATAATAAAAATAGTAACTCATCTCATGTAAGTTGTATAGATACATACGGGAATCAACGCATTAACGCATGAGTTAACTTGCGTCATCAGCACTTTGAGATTATCTTAAGACAGTTACATGATCGTATTTCAAAATTGATGTATTCTCTTCTTAATTTTTAATGTTGGGGGATTATATACTAAATTAAGGACGCATTAATTTCCTGATTTACAGTATTCACTGTTAGATGAATATTCAAAGTGCATATTTAATTAGTGAAAACACTGATCTACTATATAATTGTATCATGAAATTGTTATCTTCAAGCGTCATCTCCAAATTAAACACTCTCTGCATGTATTTATGTCATATTTCCCTGTGGTATGACCGAATTTTATAGTATTCTATACAGTCAGCTAACACCCTGCCTATGTGGCACAGTTCTTACAGTGCCACGGTGGTATTTATTGACATACGCTGTATATATTCACAGGGAATGAATAAACCGCGATGTTTTGTATGTAGTATACGACCCAAAGCCGCCCCAACCTACATCTATAAGCATATTCCAGCTGCCGCTAATAGGGTCTATCAACATTCATAAAAAGTTATTATTTCAATAACCGCTAGTGGTTTCTAGCGGTAATATTAATATCCCGCTGTCGCACCAGGATTCAGTCGAAGCATGCGATAATCTATGTAATAAGATATGTAATAATATATGTAATAAGGTATGTAATGTAAGTAATAATGTATGTAATGTATTTACATAAAGTATTACATATATTGGTACATGCCTTACGCATTACATACACTACACACATTATTACATGCCTACATACATGATTACGTGCATTAAATATATTATCACATAATTTAATACCTTACATACGTTACACAAATGGTTACATATATTGGTACACGTCTTTAATTATAAGTAAGTAAATATGTAATTGAATGATTTTAAAAAAATAATAAAATGAATAAATATACATAAAGTTAATATTTTTAAGAATTATATAAATATTTGATGAATAAATAAATAAATAAATAAATAAATAAATAAATAATTAAATAAATAAATAAATAAATAAATAAATAATAAATACATAAATACATAAATAAATACATTAATAAATAAACATAAAGACATAATTGATTATGAAAAATAAACAAGCAAATAAATACATTCATTAATTGATAAAGAAAGATAGTCAGTAAACAACAAATAAATAAATAATAAATAAAATTGGTTATTTGTATATGGATTTATATCTAATTGTAAAATGCAAACTATGAAATATGATTTTCGTGTTAAATATCTCCAGCCATCTATAGGTGGATCTGGGACAGAATATCGCTACTGTGGTGAAAATATCCAATGTTAAATCAGTTATTTTTGTCAAGGACGTGTATTTCGTGTTGGAGTGTCGATATAGTAGTGTTCCTAGTGTCAGATGACGTGTCACACTAGTGTCATCAATTATTGAATATTATCTGGCAGTAGTTGAAATGTTACAAGCATTAAGAATACAGTTAGTGAAATCAATGTATCGTATGTCTCAGCCCGCTGACATCAATGTAAGTGTGCATAGCATCGTTAATAAACAGCTTGTAAACTATACACCGTGAAACGTCTGTGTCTTCTTAGTAGACAATGACTGCGTTTGCATGCCTTGTGACTTGTTATCGATTTGTACAAGTCTAACAGGGGCATGGCGAAGTAGTCAATGTCTAGTATCATAACGGAGGTGTTCTGCTGTGGTATACTGTGGTCTACTGTAATTAGCATGTTTCTAGTATTACATGTGTATCTACAGTAGCCGGTGTCTAATGCATGTATCAAGTATGTGTACTGCTACTGTGGTCGATGTTTAATATCAAAATGTTTCTCTAAATTTACAGTAGCCGGAATCTAATATCAAGTAATTGTCTAAATTTACAATATAGCCGATGTCTAATATCGCACGATTGTCTACATTTACAGCATAGCCGGTGTCTATTATAACATAATCCAAATATAGTAACGCGTGTCTAATATCACATGAGTGTTTACATTTACATTATGTTTGTCTACATTTCCAGTAGTCGGTGTCTAATATCACACGAGTGTCTACCTTTCCAGTAGCCGGTGTCTAATATCACACGTGTGTTAAGTAAGAACTGTCAGAAAAGTTCTGACCGGGACCAGACATTACTAAACTTTCTTGAGTACGTTTCCATGCTCAACTCACAGTTTTGTTAATAAAATCGTACTCAATAAGTTTCGTAATCTCGGGGCCAGGTGTAAATACAACCGTATTGCGTCAAGTAAGTAAACGGTTTATGTAAAATGTAGACTATTTCAAGCAAAGCCAGGCGAAATCAGATTCCATGATCATTGGCCCAATTGGATAATGACTTCCGTAGTGTGTCCTCCGTGCAGGACCACGTGCTTAACTGGTAAAGACTAATATTCTATAAGAAGAAGTTAATCTTATTGGATGAATATTGCTTTGTATATATTTATTTAAATCAACACCATGGGCCATGGTGCCGTACGATATATACGTTATTTACATTTGTTCATTGGTAAATGAACACTATGTACAAAAACGTGCATGAATGTGTGGTTTGGTGTTTTGACAACTTGTATGCTGTGAAAATCACCAAAAAATAATGATGTGCCTCTGTGGTCACATTATATTTCATTCCCGTATGAAAAAATAAATACAGTTATATACATTCTAGATACATACATGCATAAATAAGTAATTTAATAAATAAATAAATAAATAAATGAATGAATGAATGAATGAATGAATGGATGGATGGATGGATGGATGGATGGATGAATGAATGAATGAATGAATGAGTGAATGAATGAGTGAATTAATTAATGAACAAACAAAAATAACAATAGCAACAAACAAACAAACAAACATCAACGACTCCCACAAAATAAAACAACTCACCCCACCCACTTACATTTGTACCCACCCAAAACCACCAAACCATGTGATCGGGATTAAAACTTGACCCCCAGGTTATGCGCCGTAGCGCTAACCACATCGCCATACAGGATATATGTAGGCCCTACTTACGCCAAACACTTGACCGCTAGACGCCAGAAATGAGCATCTGTCTATTGATAACAGTCTATTTAAGGAAGCACAGTGTTCGTATTCCTAATCTAACTCGCAGATAGTGTCATAGGCATCAGTTACGTCACTACTCGCACTCACTACGTGTTCGATGCCACGCTGTCAAGAAAAGTATCGATTTCACGGACAGAGTCTACAGGTCTCAGAGCATACACATGCATGTGGAATAGGACGTGGTCCGATATCTTACACCATCCAGGTTAACTCCTAGTCTAATGTTGACTGGGAGTTACCACTAGAACATGGCATTGTATGGTCCAATGATGATTGGGAGTTACCACTAGAACATGGCAATGTATTGTCCAATGTTAATTGGGAGTTACCACTAGAACATGCCGTTATCACTAGAGTATGTATTATGGAATATTGCTGGATGAGCATGTATTATGGAATATTCGTCGGGAGTTTTATCATGGAAATTCAATGTTGGCCCATGTAATTTGTATTATGGGCCGAGGAATGATCAATAGAACATGTATCATGGAATGTTGGTTGGGCTAGACGACGTATTATGGAATGTTAGCCCGAGGAATTATCATTAGAATATACATGATACGAATGTTGGCCAAGGAGGAGAACTTTATCACTAGAACACCCACACCTATATATGAAAATGTATCATAGATGCTGGCCGAGGAATTCTCACTAGAACATATTATATCGGAGAACATCGCCGGATTAGAACATGTTTCATGGAATCTTGGCTCAATCCTGCGACTTCCCGGATGCGGTGGTGACTTTAAATTTAAATTAACTAAAATTTTCTTTAAATATTAAAATCAGGTATCAAGACTACAGAATATGTTTTACTGAAATAATCTCCACCATATCCTCCGAACAATCTTGGAAGTTATCCACCATAGGTCAGGGTCATCTTAATAGTAGTCATCCTCTCTGTGGCGTGTATCCTAACACTAATAATAAAGGCATCTCTTGAGTATGATTAATTAATTAATTGTGATATTGTACGTCGTCGTGTGGATATGAATGCAAGCTATTTTGAAAAATTGCTATTGTATATAATTATATCTACTTCAGTGCAGCGATTTCTAAACAATTCCTAGATAATATGTTCTTCCGTTCATCCATCTGAAGTCGACGCAGAAGACACGAAATTGCAAGATAATTGTTTTGCATGGAGAAAAGTGAGATTCTGATGAAGTTATAGATGTGTGTACGTGTATACATGTCTTGGTTATCTCAAGGTCGCAATGAACTGACCTGAGTGCATCTGCCATCGATGTCCAGATCGCTATTTAATTACACTGATTACGGTCATGGCGCCTTGCCCGTCTGATAGCACTCGTCGCCCTGAACATGAATAGTTTGCTGTACCTCCGGCGAAGTATGCAAACGAGAGATGCACTAACATCGGAGAAGGAACGGATGGAAATTAATATTGATGGTGAAGGACGATGAAATTAGTATCTGACTTCCCTAATTCTAATCAGAATCCTCAGACGGACTATCTGACAACTGTAACAGGCCTACAGACTTAGGTGACAAACTTAATAGACTATCCGGGCGGGTGGTAGCGCAGTGGTAGAAGAGTTGGACTTCGGAGCCAAAGGTTTCAGGTTCA
Source organism: Lepetodrilus schrolli (assembly GCA_032361225.1). Lineage (NCBI taxonomy): Eukaryota > Metazoa > Mollusca > Gastropoda > Lepetellida > Lepetodrilidae > Lepetodrilus > Lepetodrilus schrolli. Next base: position 17 of record JAUTBT010001114.1, on the reverse strand, counting down.
AATCCCGCCCCGGGGGC